>JARJDV010000209.1:0-16446 GCA_030264675.1 Anaulacaspis nigra | reverse complement strand
TTGCGTTTAATATGTTTATTATTCAAAGAAGGGGCTGTGTGCTCATAAAATACGCACAATATCTTGTTGCTAATCAAAGTAATTACGGATAATTGAACGACAACGATATTTTTCGAATAATGCAGCATAATTACAAGTTTCAATTAATCATGCACCGTGTTGCATCTCGAAAACAATGCAGTTTTGTCGTTTGCCTCTAGGGGCGACGAGAAGGAGGCGGAGGAGGACTTACAATGTCTTCATTGTTTCTCTTCATTGCCTTGATGTTTTCAAGTGATGTGACGTAATAGATTTCTATCTCGAGATTACAATACAAATATTGAAAATACTAATTAGTTCGAGTGTACGGTACTAAATTGTTATTTGTTATCGATCATTTTCATAGGGCATTTAGGTGGGTTAAACTTTAAAACTTTATATACAACACCAACTCACTCTCTCGCTCTGCTTCTGGCTTACGGAGCGGAGCTGTTTAAACTTAAGTGAGTTTTAATGACTGCTTGTTTAAATCAAAATGTCATGCAATATAAACTCGGCGTGTATTTATAGCCGCGCGCGTTTACATGCCCAGCAGCAACAAACTATTAGTAATTAGTCGAATGTAAACTGTGTATTGATTTGCTTTTAAATTGCTTGCGACGGTTGTTATCGCTGTTTTATTTCTGGAAATTAATAACGAGTTTGTTATTTGTTTTAAAAGCAAAATACCAGCCAACTCCTAATGGCTGATGATGTTCATCCATCTTTCAATGTGAAAGTGAGCCAGAAACCGGGCGAGGTTGCGAGTGAATAAACGTGTGTATTTAAGTAAAGTTGCTGCTTATTTGGGCGTTTGCGAACATTGCAATGTTTGTTGTGTGCGCGCTTAAATTATCGAGAGAGTGCATTCGAGCTAAAGCCAAGGCAAACTTAATTACGCCTATCAAAATATTGAATTTATCCGTAAATAAATAGCGTTTAGATCGCGTCGAATCTACCTACATTCGTAATTATTAATTCTTTATCTGCCACGAGAAGATTTATGTCAATCGATTGATCAATGAGTGGTGGTTACAAATTGCTTATACATCACATTCGATGATCATCATTCTAATTCGGGCATCGTTTTCGTAATCGAACGTTTGTAATTCGCAGACAATGCACACACGCCATTGCAATTTCTGCAACAATACGAGTTCAGTGTATTAATCGAATTCAACACTGGCGCACACGCAGCTAATTTACTTGTTTAACATCTATTCAAACTTGCCTAGAGCTGTAGGCCGACTGGCAGCAGCGGGGGCGGCGATAGTGCTGCATGTGTTAGAGGGTGGGTGACGAGGTGGATTGTCTATTACGTGCGGGGTGGCTGGGCTGCATGTCTGCACGATGAATGATGAGGGGATGCTTTTATGGCATTACGCCGCTGAGAATAGCCCTGGTGCATTTGAGAAGCGAATGCAAATATATACACGCACACGAATGCAATTCGCGTACGCGCACCTACTTGGATTTTCATCCCCTGCGAAGGCTGAGTGTGTTCGTTTGTGTTTACTTTTAATCTCTCATTATTCAAATTCAAACTGGGGCTATTTGTTTTTCTTCAACTACACGAACTACTTGCTCCAATGTATTCCACCCCTTTGGCCTCCCCGGCTAAATACCAAATGTTCATTGAAAATCCATTTTTCCCATTATGCAATTGCGCGAGTCACGATTCGGATTACACTCGGTAGGGAAGCCGTCGTTTTTTCAGTACAGTTAGAAATTGCTGATTTGCATTTTTTGAAAATGGTTTTCTTCGGGTTTTGTTCTTCGCCAAGCGTACAATTAAAGTCGCTTAGAAACAACAACAATGGCGGACACGCATTTATAGCGCAACATGCACACAAAAAAACTCATCAAACAAACGAAATTACAAAAGCGAGCAAGAAGCAGGAGGAGGAAACAGGAGATGGAATGAATGGCGTGAAAAAATACATAACCAGCAAATATTAATTAAAATTATAATTGTGTTTCGTCGCGCCTGAATGCGCGTTTGAATTTTATTTCGCGTTTTTGCGTGTACGAATGTATTTTCTCTTCCTTGCTTTTTTTTGCAAATCGCACGTTTATTCGTTTTGTCTCTCCCTGTGCGGCGAAAAAAGCGCAACAAAACAAAACGCGACTTCATGAATAATAAATTTCAATATTTTTAATTTACAACTTCCGCTTTTTTTCTCATTGTTCGCCACTCGCCGAATAGTAATGTACTGTGCAAACAGTATTTTTGCGAATAAATAACCCGTTAATAAATTATGAAGAAAATACAACAATGCGTGGCAAAAATAAAACCCTGTCATTTTCAGCTTGCGGAAATTTTTGACGGATGTACCTCGAGCATTAAACGCGCTCGAAAATTGTATTGTTATATAAGCAATAATTATGATTTATACGGATGACTTTATTATTAAAGAAGTACAGTTATAATTACAGCTAATTATACGTTTGGAAAAAAGCAATAAAATTTGCCATGTAATTTCGTAAATATTTAATTAACTTGTTTTTTTTTTCGTTGCAGAGAACTGAAAACGTTGACCTCTCACTCAGCATTCCGAATTCGAATTTTCCAACGAACGGTTACAACATGGGTGATCAGGTAATTATTACTAATTAATTACGTAACTTCTCCATTGAGGTTAGAAAGGTTTTAGTTTGGTTTAGTTGATATTGATTAACTCTAACATTTATCACGACCTTGGACTTTATTCGCGCGGTTTTTTTCCATGTCATTGCAATGCATTTTCGCTTTCCGCATTTTTATTTTTTTGCAATTCCTTGTGGTTCAAGGCGAGGAGTTGTACGGAAAAAAAGACGCATTCCTGACTTGGCGAAGGAAGATGGAAGACCATAAATTTTAATTAAACGAAATCCCTTTTAACAATGTGACTCTAATTGAAGGCTCATGATAGAGCGAAGTAAAAAGATGGTCGCGTAAGAGAGACGGACTGAATGACAATATTCGGCGGTCGAGCGAGAGCGCACACGAAATGAAACATCATGATTTATGACTTGTACGTGATTTAATATTTATTTTTATTCATCTCTCTGAGCACAATGTCCATCATTGAATGATTGAGGATTGCCATCATTGGAACAAGCAACTCAATAATGACCGTGTTTCTTATTTATTTATCATTATTATCGTCATTGTTGTTATTAAATGAGCAGCGTTGCTCTATTCGCTGGTGCGTTATTACTTATTATTATCGCATGAATTGATCAAAACATGCATTACATTAAATTAACCTCCACTTCACAATCAGTTGGAAGCCATTATTCAATTAATTAAATCAGAACACGTTTATTATCCTTCTTTTACTCTCTTACTGGCTCGCGCATTGTGTGCATGGCATTTATTTTTTATTTTCGTTGCTTTATATTTGTTCTCTCGGTCGTTAAACGCGAAACGACGGAATGTGCGTTAAATTCAGCATTTAAAAGCTTTTAATTACGATCAAACTAATTAGCTCTTCGTGCGCTCTATATCTACATATAAAAGGTTGCATTTTAATTGCAGCTGGAGGTGTTTTATTCGAAACGTCATTCTTTCGGAATTTGTTTTTGATTAAATCGATTGTTAAAATAACTCTCAAACGCAACCGGTTTATTCTTGTTCTTCGCCGTTTAGAAGTTAATGGATTTTTCTGTGTATTAAAAAGAGAAATTCCATCATTACCTACTTCCTGTCTTATTTATTCAGTTTATTATTAGCATTAGCATTTGCCATCATTATGGAAAAGGCATTAAAAGTCAATATTTTATATCCGTTTGCATGGCACACTTTTCGTGCCGCCTTTCTTTCTCATTGTCCGCGAACAAATTTAACTCTGAAATCGATCTTGCATACGAGGCTTGTTAGATACAATTTTATTTCGTGCTGCGTTAATGATGATTGAAATTGAAACACGTGCGCTCGAGGAAAAATGGCAGACAAGAAAATCAGATAACCATTTCACTAATCGTACGGATGACAGTAGTGATGCTCGTAGAATTTGTAATTACATTTCACATTTCATTCGCGGATATAATGACGCATCTATCTCGTCGCCGTTTGGAATTTAATTACGAACGAATGTTTCGCAATGTCACCAGCAACTCTTTTCTTTTTCGATGCGAGCCGTAATGCGACGTATGAATGAATAAATAACGTTTTAAAAATAGTTGCTTGTTCGCAGCGAGTGTGTGCAACATAATGATACGCAATTAACGTTTGGTGTTATTTCAAGTTTTTCTCAGCTACTTCTTCGTCTTCATCAAGCCGAGTAGTTGGTAGTGGTAGTCGTACATGTCGAGTACACGTACGCATGTTAATTTATACTACATTGTATACACGTGTAATTTATCCTTGATTAGACTCAAGATTGCTGCCTTCGGGGTGTAGCGTTTACTACTATCTCATTCCTGTTCGTGTCTTTGCCAATGTTCTCTATACACTTCTAATTGTTAGAATGTATGGTGGGTATGCATTGACCTTGCCGTATGCAATGGAACGATCCATGTTCGACCTTCAACATGGCCGTTGACCCCCTTGCATCCTGATGCCAACCATCCATCCGTCCATCCATCCTTCGCGAAAGAATAAGAAAAGTTCATGTTTCTATTGTTGCGCGAGTGATCTCTGTTGATGCTCGTTGATTTCCAATTCCGATTCAACATATGGTATAATTAGTTGTCCTGTTGTACGTGTACAATTACCTATTAAACTCATTTTTTTCGCATCCACCCGTTTCGTCCACGAATAAATGCTACAAGAGCGCCGCGCAACGGTGACCCAACGCACCAACTTTAATAGAGTTGCTGCCTCTCTCGCTCGCACTTCCGTCGCGGGTTCGCGCCCGTTCTCCCGCACCCCGTTTGTGGATGTAATTTATTTGGCAGCGAAGAAATATGGCCCATAACTTTGTATGAAAATAAAGAAGAATTATATGAACATTATAAATCAGCTTTTACTCATTTTTATTATTACACACTTTCGTTGAGGGGCGGGCGAATTTATTATTTCCACTCGTTTAACTAATTAAAAAAGTTTGCCTCGAAGCGCACACCTCGTTAATTCATTTTTGTTCGAGACAGTCAATTGCACGCAATTAACGGCATTCCGCCTGTCCTCCTGTTGCAGACGTTTCATACCCCCAGCTTCGGGGACGAAGAGTTCGACATACCGGCGATCAATCCACAGCAGCAGCAGCACTTGCCGCCGCCGGAGCAGAGCATGAGCTATCCGCCGCCGATGAGCATGCACCAGCCGCAAGATAGTCTTGGCATGCACGATCCGACTGGGGGGTATCAGCAACCCCTGTATCTCTCGGGACCGGATCATGGCATGGTGAATCCGTCCTATCACAGTCCGCAGGGGAACTACAACATGAGTCCCAACCAGCAACAGCAGCAACACAACAATCAGCTGTTGATGATTCAACAGCAGCAGCAGCAACAGCACCAACAACAACAGCAGCAGCAGCAGCAGCAACAACAGCAACAACAACAGCAGCAGCAGCAACAACAGCATCAACATCAGCAACAGATGATGATGGGGCATCCTCAGCCGCCACCAGGATCAATTGGACCATACAGTACATCACCACAACATCCGCAAGGACGCGGCAATAGCCCTCCAGCACCAGGACAGGAACCGACCACCAGCGAGGATAGCGACGACAGCACACCGCATGCAACCATGGTGAGTACCGCAGACAAATCCGTGCAAGCCGATTATTTATTGCACGTGCAGACACACATACTCGGACGGGCAATTAAAATGGGATTGGAAATTTAATCGGCAATTAAATTAAATGAATATTTGATATTGCGTCTGCCCATTACGGACGCTTCCATTTCGAAGCGTTTATTATGCGCTTTATGGTTGCATTCAAATGCGAAATGATGCCGACAAATTCAATTAGTTTCCAGTTTATTGATATTTTGATATCGCCGCCGGGGCGGCAAACAAATCCGCCATCTCACTCGGCACACCACATACGATATGTGCTCGTTGGCGGTTGCTATGTCTAGTTGCACACAGATTAGCGGACGATCAGTTTTATCATTTGGACGTTTGTGATTTGCAGTTGACTAGTGGTCTGAAGCGGCCATCACCGGAGCCAGCTGAATCAATAGCCAAAGCCCAGAAGAAGCCCAAAGTGCAAAAGAAGAAGAAGAAGCGGGATCCGAACGAGCCGCAAAAGTAAGTTTTTCGCTTTGATATATTTTTATTCCGTACTTAGCTTTAGCTCGCGCGCGATGAGTGGGCGCGCCTAGAATTTACGATACGTCTATCGTTTTTTCCCTTCTCCGCCGCTTTGAAATATGTAGCTGCCTTTGACAGACGTAAATCGAAAGCGATTAAATTAGCGACAATGTTTCTAATATAATAACTATAACGCTTGAGAGTGTTGTTATTTTTATCGCGGGCTGCAATTTTAATCTGAAACCGTCGTAAAATGAAGGCCGTAAAATTTTCCGCGTTAACCAAGCGTCAAAGCTCGGAATAATATATTGCGGCGTTTCCTGCGTTAAATTCATTCCGAAAAATAGAAAATATTAAAGCTGCAAGAGCGCATTACCGAAGAGAGAAACGAACGTATTAAAAATAAATTAAACATTTTTTTCATCGTACGTACCCCGCGAAGCCCCCGGATTTGTATCATCCTGCTTTTTGCAATTTCTAGCATTTGCAAGCTTTTCAATAATTCTGCGCCGCGGCCGGAATGTAATAAGAGTGCGCGCGCCCCGAAAGTAAGAAATAAAAAAGAGAACACACACACACAGAAGGGGAAATGCTTAAGGGGACGACGTATTTATCTTTATTTATGCGCATCGTAAAATGTGCGCACACCAGCGAAATAAAATGTTGATTTAAAATACCTAAAAGTTCGCCTTTTATGTATGCGGTAATGCGTTCAGAGATATCCTGCTTACTTAAACTGGATAAAAACGTATACTTTATGTATATGAGCCAGCGAAATGTTGATGAAAAAACTAAATAGGAAATTATGCAAAAAGAAATACGGATAAAGCATTCATTCGCCAAAGAAGACGATTCAACAACGCCCACGCTCACCGAAGAGGGCAAACGATGATAATAAATGTGCGTGCTGACACGGCTGCGAATCAATTTAGTCGATTCGCAAAACCCGTTTTCTTGCTCGAAATGAATTTTTCGATTGGCACTTAATTCGGTGCGCATCAAATCCATCCAGGCTGTCAAAAATCTCCATTTTACGTGTTTGTGCTTGCCCTCGTTCACATCCTCCGTTGGCCAAATGCATTGCATTTGCATTTATGCGCATACATTACACTGCATTCCCATGCAGCTGGCATGATGGAGGTCTTGTCCTTCATCATCAACGTACCAATTCGCAACGAGCGATCAAACGGTGAAAAAAGACAAAACTAGAGCTTTCTTGCGCGCGTGGAGGGTTGTTGAGACGAATCGAGCAAAACGACTGAAGGGGGGCTGAACTCACTTTGAAATGCGGATGCATCCTAATGGATGCTGTATTATTGATTAGATGGTTTAATGTACTTTAGAAACCTTTTATATAAATATTCCTTTCAGTCTCTTCTGTCTCTGCACCACATTGCTATGTGGCGTCTTCTCACAATCTATTTACGTTCTTTTTTACATATCATGCGCGTTTCACTTATGATTATATATCTGGCAGCATCTGCACATTGCGAAAGCAGGGACAAAAAAGACGACAGAGTAGGGACATAAATCTTTATTAAGTTTAAAAGCTTACCAATGTTGAAATACCGTATTTTACGACTTTACTTTCCGGCGAAAAGTGCATTTTTATTTCAATCTTCAATTAAAGATAATCAGATTAATTAGCATTTTGGGTTGGTCCGTAGTTTCGAATCCAAGGCAACGAAGCGATACAAATGCTGGTAGAACATTGCAATGATTAATTACGAATGTATTGATTTATCTCGAAACCCAAGGGGAGAGTTATTATTCTGAGATGCGGTTGAGTAGACATCTCGTAGAAACGCGCGCAGTGGTTTTGCGGCAGTGCAATGAGTAATTCATGCATGTTATTGAATTTTCATTAGCTTAAATTAAATAGATGGTCAGCATTGCATAGATTTCGTTGTTTTTCAAATGGAGGTTGTGTTAATCAAAAAACATACGTCTAGGTAGCATGCGCGCGTGTAAGGAGCGATGACGTAATTGGGATACAATATTACATAATATAAAGTATTGATTTCTAGCAAAACTATTAAACGGTATTAAAATCTTGGCAACGCGACGCGGTGTTTCGCGAATGAAATGGGAAATTGTAAGGGGATCGTTTGGGGTGGCTTGCGTAGCCTGGGGGGCGCGGGGATTGCACGCGGCATTTATATGGCCCATAAAGCTAACGTTTTCACCCTACAGTGTGCGCAAGTTGTAAGCAGCAGATTTATTGTTGCAATTTTCTTTTACGTACACACACGTACGCAATAACCCGGTATTGCTTGCATATATGTACGTGCGCGAGTTCCTCTTACGTTGAAATATTGATGGCCTTAATTTTCCTGCATGCTTTATCTTAGTTATAATATAAAATGGAAATTCGTCGTCTTTATTTAGTACGTTTCGTTCGTAATATGGCAATCTTGTCGTATTTGTAATATAAAAGAATTATCTTCCAATTTCTGTATGAGTACGCCATATAAGATACCGTCGCGTTTTGCCATTTACAAAGTGAAATTCGTTCGCAACCGTTGTGTTATCACTCATTCACAATGGCATTATTTACATAACTTCTTCTTTTATTAGTGTAATTAACATACTCGATTTTATGCATCCAATAAATTTTCGTTGCGGTGGTTTGTGAGCACTCGCTTGTTTCAACGAATGTTAATTTCAAATTTCAATAGGATCAAATGCGAAGTTTAAGATCCGTTTCCAATATTTAGTAGCACTAAATTTAAATTAAAGTGGGCTTTATTGGCAATTCAACATTTTTATGTGGTGATCCAGAGAACATGACATCGATGCCATGTAATTACGAATTATTATAACCTCATAAAGAATCTAAGTAACTTGGTTTTAAATCTTAAATAAAAATTGTTTTCTAACAATCAAATTGTTGCAAAAGTTTGGATTCGATTGTCGCGCCACGCACTGAAACCGAACGAACTTATATCGCGTTTACACTGGTGGGGATTCAGTCCATTCCGTCCGGCATTTTGCGCGGAGGTTATGTTTACCCGTCGTGTGTTCTTGTGCTTATTTATGTTAAGTGATGGATAATTTAACACATTTATCTAAACCAGACGTGTAATATAGATGTATATTACTTTAAACAAAGGTGACTAATATGTATTTTCGTTTTGACAGGCCGGTTTCAGCGTACGCGTTGTTCTTCCGTGATACTCAAGCTGCCATTAAGGGACAAAATCCCAATGCAAGCTTTGGTGAAGTATCAAAGATTGTTGCATCAATGTGGGATGCTTTAGACTCAGAACACAAGAACGTCTACAAGAAGAAGACAGAAGCTGCTAAGAAGGAGTATTTAAAGGCATTGGCTGCATACAGGGCTAGTTTAGTCTCAAAAGGTGCTGGAGACAGTGGAGACACTATGTACACTGGTTATGGAAACTATGGCAATCAAGCGGCGCCACCACCTCAGTATGGTGGATATTCGCCTCAGAATACCCTTCCGTCTCCACCAATGTCCTCTGCACCAACGCCACCAAGTCAACAACCACCAATGGTTAAGAAGCCACCAACAATGATGCCCAGTATGGCTAGCCAGCCACATCCAACAATGTTACAATCACCAATGGGACCTGTGCCAAACCACATGAGCATGCCACCTCACATGCAGCCGCCGCCACATAGTAATAATTACATGCAACAGGTGAGTTGAGTTTTGTTGCAACTGAGATGCAATTTCCAAAATCAGCTTTGATTGGGATTATATAGTGTACCAATCTCTAGGCCTGTGGCAATTGCATCTCCCTGGATGTTGTGGTGCTATTTTAGAAAAGCATAAGATATATTGTCCTAAACTAGCAGTATTTTGTGTTAGGCTCCCCAGCAACAAGCAGTCCAGCCCCAGCATATGCAGCAACAACATGTCAGTCCCCCGCCAATGGTTTCAAGCAGCCCACCGGTCTCAGCACCTGCACCTACAGTGCCCACATCCGTGCCACAGCAGTCGCAGATGCGACCTGCTAACTCATGCATTCGCCATGGCTGCACGAATCCTGCTATTTCGAATCCGGAATGGGAGGATGAATATTGCAGTAATGAGTGTGTAGTTAGCCATTGCAGGTATGGATTCGTATAATCTTTACTTATATTTGCGTATAAACATATTTTTACATTATCACCTCGTTTTAGAAATGTCTTTTCAACATGGGTGGCATCCAATCAAAATCAATCACAACACTATTCAACAGTTAAATAATAACTTCCGTCGTGGTAATAAGTGCCACACGCGATGGATAATTTTTGTACTTCATGGAGAAAGCGGTTGGCATGATCTGCAAACAAGAATGAATTGTAGCAATATTAATAGTTTTAATACATACTAGGTTACAAAAAAAGGATGAGATACTATGATAAGATGAAAGATAATTTGTTTATACATATATAAAGTGATGGACGAATCTAAATACAAAAAAATGAAAACAGAACGAAAGAAAATTTTAATGTTGAAGTGAATATTGTACATACTATGAGACTACAAATTGAGCAATGAGGAAAAGCATTGAAGTTGTATTGTGGAGATAATGGAGCAATATAATTTCAAAACATAAGTATACACAATATGACACATTGGTAACCCTTTAGGCATAAAATACAAAGTGTATTATAAAATTGTTAAACATGCTGTATTGTAAATGCATGGATACTCGACGAGATGCAACTAATTGAAGTAACGATAACATGAGAAGTAAATATTATATAAGGGTAGGTAGAATATATCCAAAAGAAAATTGAATGATGATAAATAAGATATTATAAAACATAAATAATGAACTAGATAGTTGGTTCTTTGTTGTTAAACAAAGTTGAAAATGCAGATATCATTTGACACATTCAACTTTTAAGGCATCTGTAAATTGATTTAATAAGCAATCCTTCAATGCCAAGGAGCGTTTCTAAAGTCCTGTAATATACATTAGATGCGATATCACGAACAACACGAAATGCTTAGGAAAATCATTTTAAGTACAATTATTTAATTAATTAATTTAATAATTTCTTCGTTCTTAGCGAAGTGTTTCTTGTTGTCTGTGATTTCGTCAATGGGATAGTGATTAGTGTACAATTATTTTTATATCATTGACCAATCAAGTTACGCTTTTTTGTCGATGTATATAAATTTTTGCAGTTGTTACTTTTATTGTTATATCGATGTAAAATGCATTCAGTTCACATGCGTGCGTAAGGAACACATCCCTAGTATTAAAAATACATGGTGACGGATGTATATTTGTGAATATGATGATTTAGCCAAATTGTTTAAAACAGTGGTCCTGTTCACCGTCAGCGTTTTGTTTATCATCGCTAATGTAAGACTTATTTTTTATTACAATCATTTCTTGCAAATTGCTGTCTTGAACAGTTTGGTCTTGTGAGAGGAAACAATGTACATTATACACTGTTTATTTGCTGACACCGCTCGGTAAATGATCAGAGCGTGCGAATTTAGATAGAATAGATAAGGTATATTAATTATCATAAACTATAAAATATCATGTTTTTATTTGTATTTTTACTTGGTTTCAAATTTATTGAATGAATTACAACAATTGCAGTGCAATTGATTAATTAATTGATTGATGAATTCCTTCAGTTGGACTCCTGTCTTGTGGGAATAAGACATCATCTTCAATGAGCTTTAAAATTGTTAAGTACAATTTTCGTTTCATTAACATTGTAAATATCATATATTTTATCTTGACATGCACTACCTATACACTATGTAACCAATTAATATTTAATGATAAATAAAATAGATTCTAATTGAAGACTGGTGATCCGAATTTATTAGATAATTCAGGGTGAACAATAAAATTAATAGGCCATAAGTAGTAGACGATTTGCATATAATTATTCTCTATATTTAACGTTGTACTTAATGTATTACAAAATTTCTGGATTACCTAATGAATGCGGATTGGGGCTTGGCGTAGAACTAACCGAACTTAATGTTTCTTCTTCCTTAATTGACTTTTTTGTTGGGTCCTTCTCTTTTTTGTCTTTGTGCTTGTGCTCATGCTTGTGTTTATGCTTATGTTTATGTTTCTTCTTGTCCTTCTTTCTCTTTTTAGCCTTACTTGGGTCCCCTTTGCCATGTTTTCCTTCCATATCCTTCTTAAACATACCTGGTTCAAACCCAACAGGCCCTGGTTGCCCCATCCCCGGCAAACTTACAGAATTATCCGAAAAGTATTCCTGCTTGGTTGTAGCAGTTGAGGAGCCACCCAGGTATGATATAATTTTTATTTCCTTGGAAAATGTATCCTCTTCCTTGGCGGATGTACTAGGCTGAGCTTCTTTAAAATCAGTATCATCTTTAACTATTTCCGTCGGAGTGGCAGGAACCGTTTTTGGCACATCAACACTTGGTTTATCATATTGTGGTCGGCGCAGTTCTTCTTCAACATAATTGTGCATTTTAGGTGGTTTTAACACGGCCGCTAATTCGGGAATTGGCAAACAAGTCGGCTGTTTCGTTCCATACAATCTGTAGTACAAGTCGACAAAATCGCAGCGGATACGTGTATCATGTGATAGCATGCCACTAAAATACGTCAAGGGTATTGATTACAAAGATATTGTGACTATTTAAGATAAAAGAGAAGCAAAGCTGTTCAAATGAAACTTACTTGATATTCATCCAAATTCGATCAACCAATTCTGGCACGTTTAGGCGGTGCCGATGGGCACGTTCAAACGGCGGATTTAACGTCAACATTCGTGCAAGTTTATGCCGTAGTCCAGGATCAGGATCACTTTCTATTAAATCCAAAATATATTGGAGATCTGAGAGACGTCCATCTGCTTTGACGAAGTCAACAAGGCACTCCAATGCAGCTAGTCGAACATCAATAAACAGTCCGTAAGCTGCATACGACTTAAACAGCACAGGGCTACTAGGTATGTGACCAAATATTTGTAACTTCCTTATAGCTTTTAAACAAGCACAGGATACGGTATACTTATAACACGGCAATGATTTTTCCAAATTTAGTATGCGTGTTACTTCTTCCAGAACGCATTTGGTATCCGCGCTTAGGCTATCAAATGTTATGTTACCTTGGTGCGCTACTGATACTACCGGAGTAACAGTAACACCCAATGCTTCCACAAGAACAGCTCTGTAATAATTATCCGAGTAGCGATTCTTGGAGTTGTCATTGTACTTGAATAAGTCCAAGAGAAACCGAATAACTTCTGGAGGACAAATGCCATGAGAATTTCGCAGTCCTGCCATTGCTACAGGAATAGTTTTTTGAATGAAATAATGTTGAAAATTGCTGAAGGTGTTTTGCCGTATTATATGTGGAGCAGCAAATGAACCAAACAACTTCCGAAATATGACTAACATCGCCGGTGGCCCAGCCCAATTTATCATAGAATTGGCGACCTATAAAATAATATTAATAATTTTATTCGCAATCGTTATGCATCCTTTTACCTTAGTCAAACAATGTGCCGCCCTGCATCGAACTTTATAAAAACACTGTTCATTTTCAATAGTATCAGTTAATGCTAATCTTGTAGGTCGGGTTGGAAACCGCTCAAGAGCCAAGATTGCTTCCATTTGCGCTGTTACATCTCTTTCGTGGCGCAGTTGATACTGCCATTGATAATCAGGCTGTTCTATAACAACAGATCGAAGCAGTGTCATATCTGGATCTAATCGAATCCATAAAACGGGAGAGTCGCTAGAAAATAATACGCATGATAAAATGGCATCGAGCCGAATATATAATACATACTCCATTGCACTCAAATCCATATCGACTTCTTCCCCAGTGCACAGAGGAATTTTCTTTTTCTTATTTCTCCTGCTTTTTGAATGACATGTTATATCAGACTTAACAACAGTGTTCTCAATTTGTAAATTGTGCTTAAAGGTTCCATCCAATTCCTGAAGTGTAACTAATAATGGTCCAACATATTTTCTGATACCCGTTTGTGCCGTAGCATCCTGCCTTATTTCCAACTCAATTGTATTACGTTTTCGATTGAATACGGAAGTCAAATGAAATTTGGCATGACCACCCGTTCGTACCCATTGATCTATGAAAACAGCCATGTCCTTGCCGGTTACGGTGAAGATAGCTTTTGTAAATACGTTCGTGCTGATGAGCATATGGCCCCAAAGACCGCTGCCAATCTTTTGAGTTGATGCATTAGATGCCAATGACAATTGTTTATTAAAAACTTGTAGTAATAATTCTAAACCAATTCGATGTTCCAGCATTCTCATAACTAAAAATGCCTTTTTGTAAAGCATTTCAACATACAATGGAGATTGTGTATGCAAATTTTTAATCGAAAAGTAGAAATTAGCTTCCAACTGTTTAGGATGCATCTGCGATGTATTGGAAGCAACAGGCAGTGGGGCAGGGGGTTGGCTGGAATCAAGAATGATTCCACCGTATTCTTCCTCGTATTTGACTACTTCTTGCAATGTCGATTGTACATATTCTCGGTACGCATTGTTACCAAAACATTTCTTGGCATACAGTCCACATAAGTACTGACTTATACCCTTTGGTAACCAGATGTCTGACCAGTTCTGCATTGAAATGAAGCATCCAAAAAATTGCTCAGCAATTGCTTGCGCCATAGCTCGTCTGGTAATATACACTTGATCAATAATCACTGCAGAGTGCAATAAATTTGTGCTTAATATTGTCATAGTGGCATATGATTTATGATCCTCATCAGTCTCATCAACAAAGACCTGCTTATAGCAAGAATATGGATAGCGATTCACCAACGTTTCTTCATAAAACTCAAATGCTTCATGCATAAATGTTGTAGTCACCTTCAGTAATGGTAATAATTGTGGAAGACAGAAGTGTGTTACTTCATGCATGTATGGATCAACATAAATTTCAAATGGACCTACAGCCAATGAAATATTTGGTGCACAGGTTGGAATATTTAAGGAATAATGAAATGTTTTCCGTCGCATATCTGGTGTGAAAACCACTTCCTGTAAGTCACCATTTGAAATGGCAGTCATGTTTTCATCTACAGTGAACTCCAATTTCCATGTACATGGTTCAGCATAGCTATCAACACAGGGAAACCATAGTCTTGAAGAATTTTGATGACCATAGGAGTATAAATGAACACCACGCTAAAACACAAAAATACTTATTACATTATACTTATTCAAATTATATGTATACCTCTGCATATGTTCCTTCTCCAGGTGGAACAACAAAATGTATTCCACCTTGTGGTTGCTCTAAAGAAAATTCTATTCCAACTCTGAGAGCAGTTCCTTCAGCAATTAAATGAATTGCTTCATTTGGTACTGTTACCACTAATTCTCCTGCTGAATTATCTGGATCAACTTTTAATGCAGCTTGCATGTGATGCAAACTAAATGTTTCTAGGGATCGCCTTCATACAAACAGTTAGTGTTTATTGTAAAATTGGAAAATTCAACTTACGTGTCTGCATTGCCTTGGACAATATCCAGAAATGGATCAAAATATTGAAACTGAGCTTCATATGTTTCATTTAAGATGATTCGATAAATTCGACATTGTTTAGCATTTAGTTTAATGTGTCTTAAGTTATCCCGTAAAGGCACCACTGTTAGCTCAACAAAACCCTATAAAACAAGCAGCATTATAACACTGTTATTTATCTCTTGACGTATTTATACAATTATACTGTTGCGTTCAAAACTGATGCCGGTCAAACTAAGAATTTGATGCGCTGTAAATAAACAAATATTATAAGCATATAACCTTTCACACACTTTTAGTTTATTTTTATTGTGTGATACTTATAATTTATAAGGCCTGCAATTATCGGCTGTTTTTTCCTTCTTCATTGTCACTAATATATTAGTGAATACTCCAAAGTTATTCAAATGTAATCACTCCCACAACACATCACAACACCAACATTGCAACTATAGATATCAGCAGGTACCAGCATGTATCAGCATCAATCGGCATCGGCGTTGGGTAGTTTGAAAGCTGTGTTTGGCTGCGTATGTATTCCCATGCACTTAGTAGTATGTAATAAATATTGACAGATTACGTATGATTTTATAATAATTTCATAGTATTTAATTATTCAAAATAAATTTATATTTAATAAATATGATCTTACTCTTAATTATAACTGTAATTAATTTGTTAAATAATATAGGGAAATTAAACACTAGCGCAACCTATGGAGGACAGAGGTAGAAAATTGATCAATTTCCCTTATAATTT
>JARJDV010000203.1:0-14162 GCA_030264675.1 Anaulacaspis nigra | reverse complement strand
TGTTGTGTGTTCATCATATTTTTTTGTTAGTTTTTCATTTGTTTGCATTTAACACTTTAAGATCTCACACAAGTAGTTTTAAGTATTTTTAGGGAGGAACAGGATTAATACATCTATAGCAAAGTCTAGAGGTCAGATTTACAAATATAATGAAAACAATATATTAATTAATATATATATACGTTATATATCAAGACCATCATAAAATTCTCAGGATTATTAAATGCATTCAATCTCTGTAACACTCTCTTAGAAATTACCAAGCCTTTCATCACGTTGCTAATGACTATCGGATAATGTAGTAGTAATAGCATAGATAATTTTAACAAAGTATAGATTAAACAACAGATTTCTATAATATATTCAAATAACAAACACGTCAAGAACGGTTCTGATTTGTGAAGATATCGCAATAGTCATTAATACAAACGTGTATTCAATGTATTCATTTATGCATTCATTAATATTTATACATTTAGATTCGTAATGAATTTGTCATTTGAAACACGAGTTGAGTACAACAACGCGTCTCCATTTTTTTCATTTAGTTTAGCAAAACCGCTTTGTGTTTTATGAGAAATAATGAACATTTATATAACATTACAACAATCGACATTCGCTCATTCGCCTCCCTACTTCTTATGAATTACTGCGTTTAACCATCAACATCTTTCTGAACGTAATAAACGATATGCACCCGAGTTTTTTGTTTGTTTCGCGTATGAATGCGGTGTACATTTATAATTTATATATCATTTATACAGTGTAAACACCAAAACAAGCATTTGAAACGTAACGTCATGTATGGGCTTATAGAATTAGGACATTCATATAATAACATTTATAATTTCTTTTTGGATTATTGTTATCGTTACGTCGTATTCGTTTTACCAGTGAAAATGATATGGAGATTTGTGATATTTATATGTGTATGTATGTAGTTTGTTGTTATCACTGGAAAGAAACCAACGAATACGTTTTCAGTTTGTATTTGATTCTGCAATGTACGTGGAAGCCATTTGTACGCAAGATAAACGGTTGCAATCATAGAACTGATTAAATTAACGATTATTCGATAAGCAACTGATTGAACATATCATTCATTATGTTCCGAAGGCTACCAGCGCCTTATTTGTCTTCCACATACACGTATCGCACAAACGCGCAAGTTACAATAATCATGTCTTCATCAATCTTATCAATATTAGCGGTAGATTAATATATTTTAGTAATAAATACAATGCTGCATTGCTTTTGCATTTTACCTTTTTTTTGTTTGGGGAACTTTATGAGAGTTTGTTAGTTTGTTATTTGCTTGCTTTCATTAATATATATGTGTATGCTTGTAATGAGTAAAACCACAATTCGATGTGTGCCTAACCGGTCGCAATAAACCCCATTGTAATAATCAAACTATGAAGAGAAAACGTTGTAATAATTGTCCTACTTGCGTCACGTATGCGATAAATCTAACGAATGGAGATAATTACACTAATAGTTCATAATCAATGCATTAGTCAATTAATTGGCAAAATAATATCCGTATAATATGTACAAAACTTAATTTACTCGTTTTTTTTGCTACTTTTTCGCCGTTGCGCGCTCGCTCTTTGTGACTCCGTCAATATCAACCATCAGCGTATCGATATCTCGAAATAATTAATATTTATATATTAAATACGTAATTACTAATTATAGAGCAATTGTGACTAAAAAATCAATCTGGGGTTTCAGTAATCGCATGACTTCCTTAGCCGGTAACTCATGGCAGAGGCACGTCCACTCGCACGTACGATACCGGAAAATAGCCGGTGCGTCCGTTCACGCTGCCTTCGAACCAGTTCTCATCAATTTTGTTTATCAGCGTAATAACGTCGTTCTCCTACGACAAAGTTCAATTAATAAACATGTCAACACGCAGCAATATCGCCGCAAGACGCTCACCTTGAATCCTAACTCGCCCGGATTTTCCGGATCAAAGTCGTAGAGTGCCGTACAACATGGAGCTCGAGTCATTGGTGTTCTGGCCGGAGATTTCATTGGGGACGGCAGTGGCGATGCTGGCGACAAACAAGCACCGATTAATAAACATCGTAAATCGTTGTACTGTACGCGCATAAAATCTATTTGCATTGCACGCTTCGGCGAGAAACATAGTTTGCATTATAATATTATGAATATTGGAAGCTCAATGCTGTAGCACATTGCGTTAAAGAGAGAAAGTTTATACACATTATGTAAGTAAGTTATATGAAGGTAAACGAACATATAAACATTATCAATATGCAAAAGAGCTGATGAGAAATGAGAGAAGAGAAAGAGAGAAGAGTTTTACCATTAGCAGACAGCTGTCCAGGTATCAACTCTAGCTGACTTGGCTTATGTTGCGGCGAAGACAGTTGTGATGAGCCTAGCAACACATCGGTTTCAGAACAGTTCAAGCAATCGAACAAACTCAATAGACGGGTTGATGTCGTCATTGCATCGGAAAATTGAACGAAAAACACGCAAAATAACAACACAATTCAGAGGAAAAACAACTCAGTCAGCAGCTAGAGATAAACAACATGTACTGCACACACATTCCCAACACTTGGAGGGGGTGGTTGTGGTTGTTTTTCTTTGCGTCTTCTCGTCTTGCAAAATTTGCTAACAAACACACACTATGCGCACTGGGCACTCGAAGGCAACTGGATGTCCAAGGAGATATTTGAAGATATTATTTTTTTAGGTTTTGCGTGTGTGTTTGGATCATGCACGTCCGAAAATAGTTTGGCGCGCGGCCAGTGTACCCAATGCGCATAGAACGCGCACCCACACATAAACGGCAACAAAGAAAGATAGGAGACACAATTGGCAATCAAATAAACGAGAGTGTCTAATTAGTGACGAGAGAGCATGCGAGTGATGAAAATGCTTGATAAAGGTCAAGTTTCCTCGGCGGTGGACGACGGACGTGAGAGCGCAAGGTTGGAATGTCGGGAATCTCAATACGGAAGTGTGAGCGTGACCTTTGTAACATAAACAGCAAAAATGACTTTAAAACCCAGAGGAATGAAAACAATTACAAACGAATGTAAACAACCAAGAACCAGCGGAAGAAAATGCAGAAAATCAAAGCTGAAATATTCATAAAATTATAAAATGCGCGCGCGAGTTGTCGCAAAGTGAAAATGCGTCGCAATGCACACGACCGACCTAAAGTTAGTAAAAGTGATTGTATGTAGTAAACGCCTAAAAATAGCACTCAAATTCTAAGTGGGTGAGAGCACCGAATGCACTCATTCACCTATAAATATTGCAAAACTGCGTATTTACGGGTGTAACCGACTAAATAGCATAACAAGTTTAAATTTACCTCCGCCGTAACATCGGTTCGAATTGCTAATTTATCGATTAGTAAGTCATAAACGCAAAGTGCGCTAATAAGTAATCGAAAATAAATAATAAAATCATAAGTACCTGTACTCCAGGGATCAAGGTCTAAGATATTGTACGTTTGAGGTGGTTTCGGAACTGATTGATTGGGTGCGCGCATCATCTGCGGCCGACTGGGAAAGGATTTCGCCGGCAACGGTTTCTTAAAGCCGTATGCCGGCGGCGGCGCATGAGGGGTGTATGGTGGCGGCGGAACGGGGATGAATTGATTTGTACCATTCATATCGGAATCTCCTTCTATGTGCAAATCCGCTAACGATTTCGGCACGAATTCGCATTTTGGACGACTAGCTGCCTCGTCTTTCCTATAAACAAACAACAACAAAAATAGCATGAGTATCAATTACTTCGTATCATTGCCGCACGCATACACGTACTTTTCATGCAGAGTTTCAACGAGCCCTTTGAGTATTTCGGCACACTGGCTGTGATACTCGTAGAGTCCTTCAGCGCACGTGGCCAATTGAGAGATTTGCTCGACCTGCAACCGTCAACAGCCATCATTCGCAATAAGCATACTACAATGGAGCAATTGCGTATATTTCGTTTGTCGAAAAGCACTTACGTCGTTCTCTAATAGATTAAACATGCCCATTTGTGCGAGATGCAGCGACTCGGCGAATTTATCCTCAGCCATTTTGATCTCGTCATCTGTAATATGTGAACCTGTTGTGATGGCGCAAGAGCAGGTCACATGCATATGCAACAAAATCAAATAAGAAACGAAAAACAAGAAAAAACTGACTAAAAACAATATAACACAAGTAATTTAAATGTATAAATCAATCAATAATCAACTAGTTATCTTCTAGGAAAATAATTGACGTTAATATAATTTGAATATCAAACGACTGATTAACGAAAAAGCCAATCAATTTCTACTCCGCAAGATACGCTAATTCATTTAGATTGATGAAGAAATAAAGTTACTTTACTTAGCTAGGTAAATTACACTGTTCAGGTGTTTTTAATAACATACCAGTGGCGGTTCTGCCCTGCCCTTTGACAGGACTTGAATAAGGGCTTGGCAGGCCCTTGGCTAAAACATGCATCAAAATCCAAATATACCGAAACAAGAGATTCATGTCAGGAGATAAACAATTCGTTAAACGTGAAAGCAAATAGAAACGTCAAGGGGAGCAAACATGTTGCGGTGGTTGGGCTAATAACCGACAACAAACGCAGAATGACAGAGTGCATGTTCTTGCCGATTGCTGTTATTAATAAGAATGCTATAAATACGTTTCGCGCCACGCGATCGATCGACAAGTCCGTCTAATATTCGAATGATAGTAGTAAAATCGATAAGACCGACGTCGCGCACTTGCTCTCTGTGAATTCTCCGCGTGAATCGAAGCCAAAGTGTACTGACCTTTCGCCTGGCGCCTTCGCTTGCAATCGAAATCAAGTCGTCGGCCCTGCAATTTTTTCCGATGATGCTGCAACAAATGCGTGCTCTATCAGTAGATTTCCACACGAGTTAATCGCGCAACTCTGCATTTGATAATGCACGCGCTTCGTCGAGTTTGCGCGCTGATTCGCAATACGCACCATGACTTCTTTCAAGTCCTTGGTTTGGAGATGATGCAGCGGTTCGAGGAAGTTTTGTTTGATGTTATCATCCAAGGAATATTTCACGTCGGCCATCTGTTTGAGTCCTTCGCCCATCTCCACCATGGCCACACCGAACATGCTGTCGTCGCCCAATTTGCGACCGTAGGTCAGCATGCAATCGCCCAGGACACCTTCCGGTTGCGGATACGTATTCTGCTTCGCTTGCCCGCTCAATTTGCTAATGCCTTTGACCGCAGCCATCTTAGCTCTCGCAGTTGGATTGGGTTGAAGGTATTCCTTCGTCTTCAATTGCAACTCCTCAACAAGTTCATACGTAACATCCGTTTTCTACAAAAAAACGAAAGCGAAGACGATTATTGAGGATATCCAATATGAGGAGCAATTAAGGACTCACCCTTTCCATCTCCATGAAATCCATATCGAGTTTCGTGCCCTCCGCACCCCCCATCTTCTCCGTCATGTACTTTAAACGCAGAAGAAAACGCAATAAAGTTTCGAACACAAGAAGTTTTAATTGCAACAGCAAGTGAATACATAATTCATAATAAATTAGGTCATATAATATTTCCAGCCAAAACTTTGCGGCCTTCATGCGCTAATTAAAAGTTGCACGTACCTGATTGCATTTGTTAATTTGTTTCCGAAGTCCTGCGAACGCCATGGTGATGCCTGTTCAAGTAGCGCGTTCCTCGGCCGGGGAAAATCTGCAAGCAGGAAGTAAAAATGCGCTATTAGAATCAATGCTTCGCTTTGCGTAGACGCGATGCAACGTGAAAGTTGTATGCTGTAATAATCCAATTAGACGTACACGAGCCGTGACAATATGAAAGCGATCCCTTTGTACGCGTGCACTGGTGAATTTCATTAGACGAATGCATTACCAAGAAGGAGGATAAGAAGTTGCGTTGTTTCTCGAAGAACGAAGCGAATGTGTGGCGGCGGAAACCAGCGCACATTTATTATTTACATAAAACGCAAAGACGATACGCTCAGAAGTCGAATATTACCAAGTCAAACAGAAGGCAAAGACCCAAGCTGTGCGAGTAACATATGTGTGAACCGAGATACACATTCGGCTCTCTTGCAACGTTACGTTATTTATGAGAACGAACGGGGCAGCAGTGTTGGAGGTGGTGGCAGCGACGAAGAATGAAAATAAAATTGGAATTCTATTGGACGCTCAGGCGCAAACAAACATAACACGTTTACGTAAAACAGGTAATAGAAAACGCAATGGGAAAACATGTTCGATTAATTTCATTACCCTGGAAGTCATGTTTCAGAGAGAAAAAATTATTAATCAAACGAATGAATATTGAACGTTGTTAGCATGTCAATACATGTTGCGCGTGTAACACGAAACCGAATTTCAATTAAAAATAGCCACGAGCAATGAAATTTTAAATTTCCCACAGTACAGTGTGATAAATTGGCGACTTTATTGCAGAGTGGAAAAACACGAATTCAATTTTCTTTCGCCGGAAATCTCCGGGATGCGAAGCAACGCCAGCTCATTATTGAAATTAAAACGGCGCTCCGAAGATTGCGTATTATCGCGTGATGATATCAGGGATGATATGCGGCGGCGGCGGCAGCAGCATCCCCCAATGACTCCCCCTGCTCGCATTGGCATTCGCAAGTGACCCAATTCCTCGCTCACCTTGACACAATAAATTTTCGCATACACGACGCGAAGCGGGCGCCTCGCCGAAAGAAAGTGCCCGAGAGGAAAATCGATATTTCACCAAACGCGGGGGGCATACAGAGGACGAGAAAAATGGGTCGTAGACGACGGCGGCGGTAGCGGTGGCGACGATAGCAGCAGCAATGCAAAGGCGACATTAACATTAAACACAACACTCTGCTGTGTGTCAAGTGTTAATTAAATTAAAGAGTAAGTAATTGGTCGTCTATCGTTTATATTTAACCAGAATAATAATACATTCGACGGCTGGGTCTTCATCGAGGGTCACACATGCTAAAATTATGATTCATTGCTTCACCAATTCGGTTAGTTTATTACGATTCCAGTTCGTGTATAATTACTCATTTCGTCTTGCTCGGTCAGTCATGAATTAATAGCAAATGCCCTATTGGCCAACCGTTGACATAACCATGGTAACCATGTTGCTCGCTGGATCGCAATTGCAACCGACTGACTGTCAAAAGAGGGTTAATGATTAGTGTTTATTAACACCAACGATTCGCGTTTGTTTGCTTTAATTAAATCGTATTAGTCACGATCGTATTTTGCAATGTTTATTGCGTTCGATGCGAGGACGTGCCGCACTGTTGCAGCTCGTTCAAGAAATACGTGCATGATGTACGTACCTCACAACTTTGATAAGCGCTTCCTTCAACAAATCCCAATTAATATGCGATTGCCTTCGACCACAAACAATGACAATGGAGTGTGCACTGCACGCACTCACTGCGAGTAATTGTCTCTTCACGCGGTGCGAATCAGCGAAACGCCAACTACAATCGCACAATCGACGAGCGCCTCTCGAAGTTCGAAATGCCCTTCAGGCCGCCGCACGTATTGTGCAACGCCTCGGACAAGCGGAAAATGTCTCTATCGCGGCGTTCGGGCCACGACTTGTGGAACACCACACTCGGAACACTTCTTTTCGACGGCGGCGGCAAGGGATTATTTCGTTTCGGGGACGACGTCCGTCCGTCCGCGCGTCGTTATTGACTACGGGCTAACGTGAATTACCATGGCGCAGTCACCACGGCGCACTTATCGATATTCGAATACTTCCAACGCCGCCACCAAGTGCTGCCGCCACCAGCGCGCGATTGGGGGTTGTCGACGTCGACCGCCTACGCGCAACTCGTAGCGTAATATGGACTTTACGATTCACAATGCCGCTTGACATTTAGCGATATTTTAAATCTTGAATATTAATCATCATTTCGTGCCTCTTTAACATCATTGCCATTTCTTTTATACGCTACTATCACCGGATACGGAAACTGCAAAAAAAAAGACAAGAGAGCACTTTGTAGTAGCCTAATGATAATCGTCTTCTTTCCTTCCTCTGGCTCTGTAATTAGTGTGTTTTTCTGCTCAATTGGGTCATCATTATAAATTCTACACACTTTATTTGCGAGCGTTTAATATTAAAGGCTCTTTAGATAACGCCGGATATCTGAAAATAAATCGTACAGAGTAATCAATTATTCTTATAAATGATCAGCCTAGTTTGAATCGATTTTACGAGTTTATTTACTAGAATTTCTTCTGTCGCGAGATCATTTTCAATTCTCATTGAGAGAGCTCGACGACTCATTCATGTCGCTCGTGGCCATCTGACATTTCATGTAAACTAATTACATTGCGGCCGCCCACGCAGCGCGCCTTTTATCAACCCTCGACCACTCGTTGGCTAATTTTTGTGATACAACCGCGC
This sequence comes from Anaulacaspis nigra, assembly GCA_030264675.1. NCBI lineage: Eukaryota > Metazoa > Arthropoda > Insecta > Coleoptera > Staphylinidae > Anaulacaspis > Anaulacaspis nigra. The sequence continues at coordinate 5,733 of JARJDV010000203.1, read as the reverse complement.
TATCGCGAATATTTGTGTAGGCGAAGACTGAAACAGAGCCGACGAACACCCACCAAAGAGATACAGATTGACACCCATATAGCATCACTGCACTCATGAGCAGCTCTCAGCAACCTTGAATCTAGCGAACAGCATCATAACGTGGGAATTTCTACATGAATGAATGTCCTAATGAAATGAAAGGATTATCAATAAGTTATTTAACACTTCGCGGAACTCAGCGTCAGCGGTGAAAGACTTCCTCGGAAGAAAACATGCGTTTTACCTGCGTGTGGTACTCGTCAACACACCTTTGTGTTTGTACTTCTTCGGCAACTTCCTGGTAATCCACAAATGTTGAGTGAAGAGAGTATGGCAAGCACACGCGCTCGTTTTGTTCAATAACGTTTCGCGTCACAGCTGATGTCGATTGGCGCACAACTGCAAATTAAACACGATCAAAACACTGATTAGAACTATCAACGCGCCTCTAACACTAATTCCACGGGAGTCTAAAGATAACTAAGCGAGCCAAACCGACGACCAATTCAACCTCCAGCAGTGAGACTAACGTTGAATTAAAAGAAAAGCCTACCTCACAACCACTCTCGCTTCGAACAGCATGCTTGTTTATATGAGTGCATAACTCACTGAGGGCGTTCTCAGCATTCACTGTAAAAATCATTGGTGATTTCTCTAAAATTTTGCTTTCCCACATAACCTTGCATATTTTCTGTCACTTGTAAACAAATAGTGGTAAATTGTTGCAATTCTTAAATGAAAAGTTAAATATTTTAGTGATAATATGTGAGTGAAAAGTGTTTGTGTTTTTGGTATGTCAACCGAAGCAAAATAAGATGAAAAATGTTATTCTGGAAGTGCGAATAAGATAAGAAAAATGAGGTTCCATCACAATAACTGCATGGTGTACTAATCTAATCGTGGCATTTTTATCTTATAACAAATAGAATATAACAATAGGAACAGATAAAGTAATTGACATTTAAATTATCGTTTGGATTCGGTGTGAAATCGGCGCTTGCGCACGCATACTAATTTAATGGCAAGTGAAAACGACTCGGTAAATATAACGCTCATTCGTTAAATGGACCTACTAATTCGCGAAGGCAAATTAGCGCTATAAGGTGCACAGTTTGCAATTTGTTTGTGCATTCAGGCAAAAATCGTCAATGTACCGTGCCGCGTTCGCGTTCATTCGTCGCGTCTATCTTTATTCGGCAACGTAGTGGTTGCAGTCCCACACATGGTTGCATATGCCAGATGACCCAATCCTGATCTCAATCACCGAAAGTAAAGGAAATGGCGTTGTCAACAATGGACGTCGATTTGCTATTTCTTTGGTGAAGTTTAAGTTTTTACGCGAACGTACTGAACACGTCTCTTCGTTTATATAGTTATTGTGATCCACCGCTTCGTCACTATTTTACAGACACCGTGTTCGTAGAGGTGCAGTGCCAGTGTTCGAGTAACGGCGACCAAGAGGCTGAAGAGACACACCGGCCACCCCGTTTACCAGAGTGGGCAGAATGAACGGCTTAAGTATCAGCGAATTGTGTTGTCTCCTTTGCTGTCCGCCCTGTCCAAGTCGGATAGCAGCCAAGTTGGCATTTCTGCCACCGGAGCCTACGTACGACTTCCTAGCCGAAGTCAACGGCAAGTACTCACTCACCCTCACTGAAAGAGCTGAGTGGCAATTCTCCGAACGCGAGAAGGAAAACGTAGAAGGCTTTTATACACGTACCAACCGTGGTAACAAGATCGCCTGCGTCTTTGTACGTTGCAGTTCCACTGCCAGATTTACCATATTGTTCTCCCATGGCAATGCAGTTGACTTGGGGCAAATGAGCACATTCTACCTGAACCTAGGTTCCAGCATTAATTGCAATGTATTTGGCTATGACTACTCAGGTTATGGACTGAGTGCTGGCAAGCCATCAGAGAAGAATCTGTATGCAGATATTGATGCTGCATGGGTAGCATTACGAACGAGATATGGTATCAGTCCAGAGAATATAATTCTGTATGGACAGAGCATAGGTACAGTGCCAACTGTTGATCTTGCATCAAGATATGAGGTTGGAGCTGTGATTTTGCATTCACCATTGATGTCTGGAATGAGGGTTGCATTTCCAAACACAAGGAGAACTTGGTTCTTTGATGCTTTCCCAAGGTTGGTGTGACTCAGATGTTTTCAATTCAGCTATCTAATCAACATGTTTCTCCATTTTAGTATTGACAAAGTTCCAAAAGTAACTTCACCTACATTACTTATTCATGGTACTGAAGATGAGATTATAGACTTCACACATGGTAGAACTATCTTTGAACGATGTCCGAAAGCGGTGGAGCCACTATGGGTTGAAGTAAACACCTTTTGTATATTGCATAGCGTTAGCATTCAGTTTGCATTAGGCCTTGGCTAACAATGCCATTGTTTTTCCATCTACTTGATTGGAGCGCTTTAGCATTCGTATTCATATTCTCTCAATGCTGAATATCTAAAAATACCGGAAATATTGATTGGTCTCACACGTGTCGCATTTGCGTCAATATATCTCGGTTTTTTTAACGAATGCCTCATGCCACCGAGAAAGTTTTGCTACAAAGTTCTGTCTTAATCCGTAGGGAGCTGGCCACAACGACGTCGAACTGTATCCGGCCTACTTGGAGAGACTGAAGCAATTTGTCAATGTCGAACTCGTTAACTGACATCAGCTCGTTGGGGAGGATTGCACGGTGAGCTCGGGGGCGTCAGGATCGCCGAGTGAGAAGCTCTTCTAGCCTTTGGCTGTGGGCCTGCCGAATGCGACACTCGTCAGCAGCAGCAGGTCCACAGCACAGCATGCCGCAGCGAATAATACGAAGGAGCTGGACCAGTCGCCGCTGCACATCCTCACCGGCATTCTGGAGCGGCAGTGCAGCAGCGCGCACAGCTCGCCGCATGCAAAGTCTAAGTCGCTGTCGCCGCCGAAGACGCAATCCTTACCCGTGTGCAATGGTAGTATATCGACATGTGTCAGTTCATGCAGGTGCCCCATTCTGGAGACCACCTGCTAGCAGCGTACGCGTGTGTGTTATGTAAATCTTTTTCAAATGGCAAACACAAAACCTATAAACTTCTAAAAATATTTCTTAAACTAATAGTAATACTAAACAAAAAGTTGCAAAGCATAAATCGATGAATTGCAGAGAGAGAAAGAGGGAGGCCGAACGCGGAGGGTAAAACATAAACAATTTCCAAGTGAATTCGTTTGTAATAATTCCTACTTATAAGAAGATGAGTCGAGCAGCGTGCGCAATGATGCATTTGATGAGCAATTTATTGCACGTTCGCAAATCGGATAACTTGATAAGGTTTTCGTTTGAAATCCATTACTCATTCGTAATTATGTAAAGAGAATGATGTCTCATTGTAGTGCTGAGGCAAGCATTTGTATATTTATTGCAATCTTTGTAAATTTCTAAACAAAATGTGACAATCGTTCACCAAGTGAGGCAATATTAATTATCGTGTAATAATTGTTTGTGTGCTAAGTAAGTTTCTAATTACCGAAATATTGAATTCGTCAGCCATCCTCAGTCAACGCTTATTTCAACGCAATCTTCTTCTACCAGCAAACGTCAAATGTTATGATCAACAGACATTGTTTTGTACTTAAGAAATCATCTATCATTTTGTATACATTTACTTTCCTTCTTTTTTGTTTCTTCATTATACGCTAATCATTATGAATTAAATGATAAAACGATATACGTTATGATCTCGTAAGACAAAAGCAGACGCTATGAACGAATGAAACGAACACAATGTATACACGCAAAATGCACGATTGAACTGAAAATTTACTACTTATTTATTTATTCATAGGGATAGGTATTAATCTAATTAACAAAAAATACGAAAGCGAAAATGCATTTCTCGGGCGTAAAAGACACTTTGATAGATGGAGATGTAAAATGTACCACTATTCTATGTATGTTTATTAAGATTCGTACACAATTTATTCGAAAATGATTCTTGCAAATCAATTCATGCATTGTTGTCAACACTACATGTCTGTCGGGATAATATTTATGCAACAAATTTGCGGTTGTGAGACGCTAGCTGAAGCGCTCTCAGTTCGCTGCCTAATAACACTATTCGATTGAAGACAAAACTATTTAAGCACTGAGATAAAACGCGGAGGAACTTGAACAAAATATTGTCGCATTGTATACACAATATAACACAATTCCATATGATTATTGCTCAAGGATATTTCTTAAATTAAAACAAATGGTAATCTAAATACTATATAAATATTATAATGAATGAAAAATGTTAATGTTGAAATGAAAGTACTTTTTAAAATGCAAAAAATACGAAACGTACCGTAGTAAGTCGGTGACGAGAATGATGAAGAAGCTGGCGATTGAATTAACATTTCTATTGTGATTATATTCAATTCTTCTTTGATTGATTTTATCATGATTGATTATTAGCTAGTATAATTAATAAACAAATTAATATGACGCAATGAATTTATACAAAATTTCTAGAAATTATTCGCAATCTTTCAAATTGTTTGTTCGTCATCTCAGTTACTTAACTATTACTTTATCTATATTAAGGTTTACATGCTCTTTGTACTTCTTTTATTTGTGCAATAACAAGAATGAAGTAAGAAGGTGAAACATTATTTCAATGGGAAAATTAAATATTATGTTGGTTTATTTACATTGTGTAAATTAGAATCAAACGCGTGTTAGATTGTTAATTTCGAGGATACATTGACCATGTTGTTGAACGTAAGTCGCAACGAACAAATAGGCAAAATAAAAGATTTTAATTGATAAGCAATTATTCTTGACGGACAATATATATTTAAAATAAGATCTGGTACGTAGTTCTTCAAAACTGTAACAGATATCGTAGCAATTCTCGCAGTAGTAGAAAGTACATTAAATCCTTTATAACCTCGAATGTATGCATACAAAATCAATCCATTTTAATTATGCAGATCTAATACTTATCGCACACCTTTTCATGGGGTAACTTTTATAATCTGTTTCCAGGATAACTAGGAAATTGAATGCCGTAGTTCCTTAAAACGCGAGAACACTTAAACGAGTTACTACAGTTAATACTAGGGCGCGCTAGGTGAATTACACAATAGTTTTTGTGCGTATTTAAATTTGATGAACTTTGTACATCAATCAATCCACTGGGTATAACAATTGCATTTCCTCATAAAGAATTTATTATATTTTCTAACACTGCACTCTAGGTCATTCTAGGATAACTCGTACAAGCTTGTTCTAGGATTACTTAGGAATTGAGGGCTGAAGTTCCTTCACTATGAGAACTGCTTTTATGAGTTACTGAGACTGACACTAGGGCGTGCTAGTTAAATTACAAATATTATTCCTGCGTATTTAAATTGGACGAATTTTAAATATTTATCTGTATGAATCCGCAGTAAATAACAATTTCTTTTCCTCATTATGAATAATTATAAATAATTTAGTAAAGTTTATAAGACTGCATACTGCCTATCTCGTATAAGCTACTTCCAGTATCAATTGAAAATTGAATGGTGAAGTCCCTTTACATCCAAGAAAAGATTATACGAGTTACTGCAAGTGACAGTAGGGTTTATGTATTTAAATTGGATCAACTTTGAACACTCATAGGTATAAGTCAACAATTTTATTTCGTCCGCGATCATAAAGAATTTGGTATAATTTCTAACA
>JARJDV010000188.1:0-18387 GCA_030264675.1 Anaulacaspis nigra | reverse complement strand
TGTAGTACGATTCAAACATATTCTTACGAACACGAAGAACGCTAGTAATCAACATATAAACATTCACATCCACTGGGGACGGCTGTAATAACTATGCCATTATCAAAATAGCTTCAGGTTTTGCCCATTTCTATAATTTTATGCGCATTCGAATGATTCGTGCTCGCGCGCACAGATGCAAATCAACATACATGCACACACAATATGAATGGCCGCAGCAATACGATGGCGAACGAACATCACGCGCTTCCACAATAATTTCGAAATGAATCAAATATGCAAATAATAGATCTTGGATAAATTCATGTTTAATTTATGAAAGCAATATTTACTTTACTTGATTATTTCCAGCGCTCAAGCCGCGCGCCTCTTCTCTTTCTCTCGCCCTCGCGATGCGTTCGCCGGCGCCGGTAATGCATTTGATGCTCGATGAGCTGCGAAAGCGACCCCCACATGCCCGACTTGCCGCCTCCGACGCCATCGCCGCCGTTACAGATATAGAATAATACAAAATAATGCGCACTGCCGCCGCGTTGCGAATGGGAAAAATATACACATCGATGCGAACTAACGATCAGCAAACACGAAATCCTCACCATCCATCCATCCGTGCATGGCAGCAGGCATCGAGTCAAAACGAAAAAAACCATTCGTTCGTTCGCGCTTATTGATTAGCTTCAATGACCGTGTGTTTTAATGGCTTTTTACCAAATTAAATTATAAACCACCGCCGGCCCTTGGATATGTATTATTGATAATGCGAGCGCGCATTAATAGCGGCGCGCGTGCATGTGAAAAATACAGCGGGTAAGTGTGTAAACTTTACGTAATTGTAATTCATGGAAGTTTAAAAGGGTAGTTTCCACGTAGCGTGTAAATGCTACGCGTGCGTCTTGGAATCGATGCGTATGCAATTATTTATTAAATTGCGTGCGCACGTGTAATTATTTCAATTTTTTCTCAGTCAGTCAAGCGAGGCAAATCGTGAATTTTGATGAAATTTTCATTATCTATTCATTCACAAGTACGAATCAACCAGCCAACCGACCTGCGTTTTTATTTGTATTGTGCGCACTGGACAATGAGGCAATAACCACTTGCATTAATTATAATTATTCCCAAGGTATTGGGGAGAGAAAGCATGAATAATTCGTATGAAATATTTAATATTCCTATTATTCCTTTTCGGAATAAAAATTATAAATCTTGCATTTCAATTAGTCCTTCAGCCATCAAGTTCCCTATTGGCTCGCAAATCGTTGGCTGTGGTCGTGGCGAAACGCAAGAACAACGTGCAATCATTGCGAACCATACATACGTGAAGAGCTAATATGCAATTATACAATAGTAGAAAATGATTACGACCGCGCGGGTTCGCATCAAGCGAAGAAAGAAACTTTATTAAAATATGTGGCGGTCCGCCCATTGCTGCGGCGCGCACAAGAACACATTGCAACCGCACCGATTGCTTTACCTATCATTATCATTTAGGTTTCGTCGAGTTTCGCCTCTTGCCGATTGCGCGCTGAAGGAAAAGGTATGGTAGGTTGGTAGCCGAATGCCCATTTACATATTGCTTCCTTGATTACACATAATATTATTGCTGAGTCGTGTTTGCGCGATTGCAATCGACAGCATGTATTCGCGAGGAGAGCGAAGAGAGTGGAGAGAAGTCTTGCGTGCGTTTGACTGACCATCATCAAACGGCGCGCTCGTATTTTCACATCCCTAAGACTTTATTATATGTTTAGATATGCACTCACTGCGCGCAGCATTGCGGGCATAATTACGCATTAGCCATTTCACATATAGGTATATACTTTTATTCGTGGGCATGCAATATTCCGATGCCCGATTGGCGCATCATCGACGCCATTACATTCTTATTCTTGCGGTGCATGCAGCGCATCATTTAATTGATTAGAATCAATTTGCTTCTGTGTCGTTTTATTACATAGTTCAATACACCAGTCGATCGGAAAAACGTATTGATTTTAATTACTTGCCGATGACGTTGTACTAATATAATACCTAACCATTTCAAATTCATTTCCGCATTTTTGATGTAGATAAAATTGCACGCAGCAAACGTATCATGACATTTATAAAAATATTTTCAATTAAAATTAATTTGCGCCCGGGAAAAAGTAAGCAGGAAGAGTGGGCAAAGCACTATTAATTTTTTACCGAAACAAGTGAAGTTAATTAGCTGCAAAATAAGTTGAAACTTTGCTAATGATAGTTCTGATTGCAAGCAAGCTGTCAGCCGAGGCGACGAGCATTTAACGCCAGCGAGTTGAGCTCGCTTGCTCTCAACTTGTGCGAGCGCCGCCGTTGCGTTGCCGCCTCCGCGCGTGCGAAGACGTGCCAACGCGGTGTCGTCTGAATGACGAAAAGCGTTGATGAAACGAGACGAAAGCGAGCACGGATCGTGCACTGATCTTGACGCTTTTCCCCTGGATTTATTCTTATACCGAGTGTGCTCTAAACCAACACCATCTGAGAAATTCATGTCAATATTAATACATATATTGTGGCGTTATCATTTTGTACAAAGGTAAATATTTGTGAAACGTATAAACACTCTGTAGTTTTTGCAAATACGAAGAAGTAAAACGCGATGCTCGCCTCAGTCTGACTGGCGAGAGGGTGTGTTTGATATATCGTGATGGCAGTAAGACATATTAATAGTTATTAGTCAAGTCTGCAAGCATGCCGGCTCGGAACTAAAGCTACATTACTATTGATTACAACTTGTATAACGGCGATCACGCGAATGCGAGCACGGCCCCCCACATGCGGAGCGGCCGCCGCCAAATCTAAACACACTAAAACGCGCTAAACGAATGCTTTGCTGCTTGAACAAATGGCTCAAGCCGCCCCTTAACGCACGCGTCCCCTGCTCTCTCAGCGCTGCAATGCGCTCAAACCAAAACTAATTACAACTTATACACGTTTCACAGTGAATTATTTTTAAATGTTATCTACATCCGTATTTCAAATAAAACTAAATTAGGTACATTTCAAAACTTAGTCCGAAAGACATTTACATTTTATTGAAAAGAGGTGTTAATTTAACTGAATTACGCGCAACTCATTCAATGTCATTTGCCGTAATGCTTGTCAAGTCATCGCTGTCTTCTTTGAAACGCATAAAAAGTATGAACATTTGCATATTTTCGTTCGTTTGCACATTCGGACAGCGTGTTCGTTTGTATAATTAAATAATTAGTCATCGTGCAATTTCCGTTTTGTAATTGCGGCGGCGCCGGCAGTTTATTATCGAAGCCGTGAAGGAACGAACGAATCATCGTTGAAAATTGCTTGTAATTGATGATGTTTTACACTGATTATCCCAACGATTATCAAGATCGAGCCGCATATGCATTTCATTATCATATTATTTATTATCATAGTCCGCGCGCACGTTTTGTGTTTTTGTATTTGCGCGACCATCACAGCTGCTTACGAACAAAAGGGCGAGTTCGAGTTGCTGAAATACTCAGAGATATGGTTAATGATGAAGTAAAATATTACGAGTGCCAAAAAACGCGCACGCCACTTATCGAGCAGCGTAATCTTTAATATGTTTGGGATTTTAATTATCGAGCGGAATACAAATGTCCAATTACATATGTTAAACATCACCCTCGGACAAGATTACACGCGTTGATAAGAAACGCGGTGTGCAGCAAGCAGTGAGGAGGAAACGAGAAATATTTCAGTCCGCACAAGCGATGACGCTGGCAAAATTAATAATTATAAATAACATTGCATAGAACCAACGAACGAACACATGTACGTATGCTAATGCAACTTTTTCTTTCAACTTGGTCTCAAGTCCCAAGTCTTGAGGAAAAAGTTTTATATTCAGATTTATTCATAAAGTGCGGATTTTTTCCTACACAGCGTTTTATGGCTCATCACGACGCCTAAAATCCAGATATGAAATGCAATATTAATGAGTTTTATATTAAGAAGGCAGCCAGCAAGTGTGCTCGAGCGCGCGCACCTGACGCTGACCGTGGCGTGCTGTCCGCGCCGCCCCCCAAACACACGGCCGGCCGATGCCGGTGGTGTATGTGCGTCGTGTGCACGATTTCCGTTATTTTTACGACATGCAAATGAGGTGCTAACAAGTGCTCAAGTGCCGCCAACACACAGCAAAAACCCTTCACCTTGCTCCGCTTATAATGCATCCGAAACACCGCTTGTCGCCGTTCCGCTTTTATTTGATATCAACGCACATACACTTTTTTATTTTGCCTTTCACGTATCGTGTTAATCTTAAATGAATTTCCAGCAAACAAATCATATTGCTTGAGTGGATGGATAAATCTGATTAAAACCAAAGCAATTAACGTGAATATTTTAATGATATTCAAATACAATTCCGAACGGAATGCGGCAATAAAATGTGTAATGTCAGCTTGAAATACGCGACGAGTCGACCGACAGTGTTTGCGGCGCATTTATACAACACTAAATATTAAAATATATTTACAGAGATAAACATGAGCGTAGTTAATATGAATGAGGCACTTTGCTATTATGAAACAAATGCGATAAAAAGTGTGAAACAGTGTAAAATGCACGTCGAGCAAACCGAAAGCCGCTGCCGCCGCCGACCGGCGCGAGAACGCTCCACATAGATGCAACGCGAATAAAACGAGCCATAGCACCGTGCAATAGTTCTGGCCGCCGCAGCGCGTAATTTAAATTGAAACAGCATTATGAATATTAAAAAAGTTTAAGCGTTGAAAATTTCAATGCAATTTGCATATTTGATGAATGCTTTGTATTTTAATTATGGTATAATATTTAATTCAAATTTTCCGTACAATTAAATACGTTCAAACAACAACACAACAACCGCAGCACGTGTTTGCTACACCTATTACCAACTCTTTTTGTTTCACGTTTAATTATTCTAACGCGTAAATTAAAAGCTATAAATTCCTATTTAATATTTCTTCGTATAGCCAAGATTCTAAGAATCCACTATTAAGTTTCAGAATACTTTGCGCCACAATAACTAGAGTAAAGCATTTAAATGTTCATTTAAACTAAATGGAATTTTGTACTTTAACTCATTGCAATGCAAAATCACTCTTTATGTACTATTTTGTCGAGTATCTAGTGATTCACTGATTTAAAGCCGCGCCGCCGCTCCATGGATGTTTGTGCACGTGAACATACACACGGGGGTGGCTGCGGCGGCGGCTGCTGATGGTGGTTGTGTCATATGCACCCCGAGTGCAAGCGCATTTTACTTTCGATTTTATTGTTTTTAATCGAGCGTAATTCATCAAATTGTTTAAATTGATGGAATCGCCATCAGTGGACAATTATTGCTCGTTTGCCAAACCGCAATAACAACACACATAGGACACACACTATCCGTTTATCTATATGGGCGCATTTTTCCTCACCACCGTTTCGCGTACTTGTGCATGTCGGACCAGCAAATGCATCATGAAACAACTTTTTAACTCGATTGAATGTCGAGGAAATTTGTCAATTTGTGCTCTTTTTGCGTTCAAATTTGTTGACAATCTGTTAAAAACACGTAAAAATATTGGTGGGAAAAGTGCACAATCAACTTAACAATTGTTTGTTGTACAATTTTTTTTCGTACAGTCAACTCTGCTTGAATTGTCCATTGTACGTAATGCGAAAATAGTTTGCAACACTAAAGTGTAAAAAATATTTTGATTACTTGGCGCCAAGAAATTGTAATAAATTGGACAAGACTAAGCTCGAAGAAAATTTAAAGCGAAGAATTGAACAAGCTTCGCACCATCTTCCATCTATTTGTTTTCGCTTGCGCCTTGGCGTCTGTTGCGTTAGCGGAGGCGGCGAAGAAAACGCGGTGCCCTGCCGTTGCCGCCGCTCCAGATTATTACATTATCCCGAATTAACATTTATGCGAAGAGGCTTTCTGATAACTTGGCCCAACTACATTTACATATCTCTATTGTTGGAGGATGGCAAGTGTAGGATATAGTTTAATTAGTTCATAAGTTTGCAGGTTTCCTCGATTTGCGCGCACTCCGCCTCATCCGCCGCTGCCACCGCCGCCGCCGCCGTCACCGCACACCCGCCAAATGCGCGACGACGGCGGCGGCTACGCCACGAAGAAGACATATACGGCGGCTGTACGCGCGCGAGGAGGGTGTGCAGCCCCCTTAAACCCAATCTTCGAGCTGCGCCGCGTTCAACTTATCGGATCAATAAGGGCCAGAGCACCCAGCAAGTTTCATGTTTGTTTGATAAACAATCTACTATAATAATATTAACCTGGGCTTCGCCAAACTCGATCGCGACTGTCTTCTCACGCCCGGCGCGCATCGAACGTGAACAAGTCACTCAGGACACAATGCATGTATAGTGTGGAACGGGTGGGCGCCAGCGAGCGAGCGAAGGACGAAAAGCACAATAACTTGAATAACTTGCCGTCACCCACCCACCATCCTCATTCTCACCGCCATCACCGCCGCCGCCGTCTCTGTAACCGAAACAGACGTCCGCACACACCAACCACACCAACCTACCCGACCAACCCTTCCTCCCAGGGCGCGCAATCTAAGACCGCGCCGGCAAGTCTTAACTAATGTCTAACATTAATTCGCTAAATAAATACACACAGCGAGCGAATGTGTGCCTCTTCTCTCCAGCAGCAGCTACACCTCCGCCGAGAATGAGAGAATATCGCCGTGTGCGCGCGTTGAATTCCGCCGAATCGCGCTTTATATTTTCATAACTCGTCCCTTACCACTTCGCACCCGTGTTTCACTTCACCGCTCTTCAATTATGTGCTTTTGTGTTTAAGAAAATAAATCAAATACCGCGCCGCACGTCGTGCTTTCAACTCGACTCGACTTTATCGTCGAGTTTATGGAATGTTCAATTTCTTATTGAATTATTCCTCGAACACGCAAATCTTCGTACTTATTGCAATATTTTATTTCCAAACTTTTTACGACGTTCGCGCCAAAAACGTAGCAATAATAATAAAATATCTCGCACAAGTGAAATTTAATTTATTTTGCTCCCGCAGCGATTTCTATATTTAAAAAATAGCGCACCATTGAATGCAAACACATCTGACAAAAGTCACAGTACAATTATACCATTACCCGATAATGTGCAACTAAAAAGGCTATTGTAATAACACACTCTCGGCAACGCGTGTGAATGTTTTCCAAGATTTCTCGTACATTTCATATCATCATTGGCGCTCATTACAGATTACAACATGCGCGACATTATAATATATCATCAAAACTAAACAAACATGTGTTACGTTTTCATAGAACTCGAAGCACTTGTGCATTCGTCCTCATCGTTGTCGTCAAGCACACTTCTTCTTCTTCTATTATTTAAATAAAGTTTAAAACTTTATTCGCCTGCTTTTTCCGCACTCTTCGTACTACACACGACGCTTCGTCGCTTCGTTTGTCGACTAGAATTGAATTGAACGGCTTCTAAATAGTAAATTACGCAATGTAAACACGGCAAACTTCTAGCCAACTTTCATGTATATGTAATAATGAAAGTAAATAAGTCGGCATTGTCCTGCCGAGTGTTTGCATGTGTGTGCATGGGGGGCGGCAATTATGCCATGCTGGAAATGCAATAAAATAAACGCGCGCGAGTTGTAATAAAGAAGTGAGAGACGGCGGCTGAATGTACGAGCGAAAAACATTACTTATAACTAATACAAATAATAGCGATGAAAACGACGCCATTGGCGACATTGCCTTACCGCCGCCCCCGAGCCTTGTTTTATCGCTTGCGACATGCGAGGATTCAATTTTCCCTTCGGCAAACTTTATTTTTCTTTCTATTTCCACTATTACTCCCTAATTCGTCGTAATTGTTTCTATTCTAATTGAAAAACCGACTCAATTTATCAAAACCACGAAAATAAATTCACCCAGCTGAGACGTAAAAATCTTTGACGCATAAATTTGACACTTTACAAGATTTGAACTCTTGCGAGAAGTTGAACGATGCACGAGTAGCAAATCAAATTGCACTTACCGAAGCATCAGACTGCATTAAAATTCCCCTATGAAATCGAACGCGAAACGGAGAGGCGACTTCTTTTGCAACTAACTGTCGTGCATGCACACGAGACAGATATTTTCGATATTTTTGCGCTCATTGCGGCGGATGTGAAGTAGTGCGCGCAACTTGAAGCGGATCGCGATGGAAAAAGTACCAACTCGTCCTTACCTGGAACACAAACAAGACGAGCACAAATTTAATAAAAGTCATTTTTATTATTTATTACGAAATCTTGGCAAGCGGCAAGTAAGCGCCAAGTTCGCGAGCAGCAACTTTGAGACGCGCACAATTTAAAAAGTGCTTGGCATAGTTTCAATCGAGTTTTAGATTTCGCTCTTCTGCCATAGCAATAAAAAAGACCACAACGTCAAAGAAGTGGAATGTGCGATATAATATTTTTGTTTTCTCTATAGTATAGTTTGGCTGACTGTATAGTGTGCGAGCACATCCGCATAATATATGTAATAAAAATAAAAGTCTATGGCGTGTTGTAATATTGTAATAGATTGAGCCGAAAATGTTGTTAAGTATCTGTAAGTAATGCATCGTTGAGTGCTTACTTCCCTCTGCGCGCAGCCAACTGGCGAGTTAAAAGCTCGCCGTAACGAGTCGTGTGCGACACGCCGATGAAAAGAGGGAAAGTTTATGGTCGAACGTTTTACGACTCCATTTTACTAGGTTTGCCGCCGTCGCTGCCGCCACCACCGCCATGGTCGCACACAGTGACATCGCACAAGTGAATTGCTCCGCGAAGAGGCGAAAAGAAGCGCACGACGAGCGCGCGAAAATAACTGAACACGTGCTCTGCTTGAATGTTTTCCATGTGCTGTTGTGATAATGAATGCACGCTTGCACAATGAGTGGAAGGACAGCACGCGGCAGCTCTGAATTATCGGCGTTTTAAACGTAACAATTAACGCACAATGAATGCGTACTCACCGTCCGACACGCGTTTTAATTTAATGTGAAATTGCATTACACTACAGAAATACTCGAGAAGACTAACTGTATAGAAAAACTCTGTAATACCAATCAAATGTTATAATTAATTTATTTCTCCTATCAAGATTGTCCTTAAAAAAACTCTCCCTTAACCATCTAACATGTACGATTCGAGAATTTTGAATAATCATATTATCCTACGTATAATTTAAAAAATGATTTAATTGGAAATAAATTATTATAAATTATCCTTGAAGCGATTCGCATCTGTGAGGTGCATACAAACAAATCTGTATTTGTAATTAAGATATTGACGTTTTCGGTGGGGGCGGCACACACGAGTAAAGTGTGTGATTAAAATAATATAATTTTATGCAGATAGGCGTGCATATTGTGCGCCGCCGTCGACAAGGAAACAAAACATAGATCTCTCAATACGAATAGCAGCGCGAACGCAGCAACAACGTCGAACCGGCGCTTTGCATACAACGAGCAAAATATATATTCGGCTGTATAACAATAAATTTGTTACGAACATGTAATTACGTCCTTAGCGGCTCGGTTATTTAACATACAGTGCGCGCCGACCGAACAAACGAACGAAACGTACGCGTTGTGTTCACCGACAAACACACACGTACGACGCGAAATAATGTGATATGGTATAGCTCAATGCTATTTGCATTCCTTCGCAAACACGTATATACAAAATCATAAATATAAATATTACCGCCCCCTCCCTGCTGGCGCATAAACCAAATAGGCACTCTCCGAAGCCACGGCTCGCGAGTGCGCAGCACACACACCTTCGGCATTATGCGCGGATCATTTGCATCTGTTGTGTGCCATTATATTTTAATGCAATTACATTTGACAAAATAATTATAGCCGTATTGATTTTGCGTTATTAAATATACGAATCGCGCCGCACCGTACCGGCAATGCATCGTCGTAGTCGACATCGCCGTCGTCGTACATTTCACCAGCCACATTCGTATAATATTTGCATTGCATTTCGCATACATTTGCACGCATGCCGGCTCGTTCGCGCATCCAGTCAAAACATTATTTATACATTTATATTATATTAAAACAAGCAGCGAATAAACGCGCGCTTGTATTTCGGCCGCGGCGTGACAACTCAATTAACATTAAACGTATGTAATCATATTTATTGTGCTTTGGGCTCGGCGCGCAGCACTTTGTTTACTATTTTGCTCAAATACGGTATGCGCGTATTTAACTTTACGAACTTTCCTCGCACTACATATATTTCTCGATGTGTATTTTAATATTACGCCGCGTGTAATTATGAATAATAAACTTTTGCTCTTAACATGTCTTCGTTTATTTTAATTATCCGTTCAATAGTGAAAATTCTTAGAGCGAAATTTCGTAAAAATAATTATTTTCCTTAGAGTTCAAACTTCTGCGAATAACAAAGGCGAAAACATAAAAGGATTAGTTTTTTGTCAGTTCTAACGAAATGAAATGTGTTGAAATGTATTGTCAGAGAGCGCAATGATAAACGACAATTTTATGCAAATACACTTGACTCTTATATATGAATAATTCTTGTACTAAATTCCTATTCCATATTCGCTCTTTGGCGTGCTTGATTTTTCACCTCACAGGAATTGTATTCGCGTGTAATCTACATACGCACCAAACGCATTGCATAAATTGTTCGAGCAACACACGCTTAACTCAACCTTGTCCTCATCGTTGCCGCCATCATCACCACCACCGCCGTCGTCGCCGCCGCTGTGGTTGTTGTTGTTGTAAGTGCAACACTTGTCATTGCGCGTCCGCGAGAATATGCATGTTCGTTGCGTTCCGCGGTGGTGCGCGCAACATGTGCATGAAATGTGTGCGACTTCGCACTCTTGCAAAGCGGCGCGAGACCTGTCGGTCTTCAGAGTGTTTATAAAGAAGGTGAAGATGTACAACATGCATGCGTATGAATATGCAATGCGTACACGATGTTGTTATAAATATGGGCGAAACCATCCATGTAAATGAAGACTCGCAAACGATCGCGCAAGAGAGCCAGCGTCCAGGAACTAATATATTTCAGTGTTTTAACACTTTGAAGCGTCGGGGCTGCCCGCAGCCGCTGTTTATATAGTGATATATCACGGGTAATTAGTGACTTACGATGTCAGATTCGGTTACGTATCGGCTCGCCGATCGCAAACGCCTCTCTTTCTGCAGGACGTACGCATAATTCTTGTTCTTCGTCTTCCTCCTCCTCTACGTTGTGACGTCTTAAGTGTGCGTTATTTATTGCATTCGCATTCATTTCTCACATATTCGTCCCGAGACATTTATTTCACCTTTGGATCCTTTGATGTTCTCGCTTTTTTAACGCTTCACTTTATAAAAGTTATCTGCTTGTCATAAATACTACTGGAAGCGAGTGATTAGAATTGTAATGAAACGCATTAGACGACTAAATTGAATTAGTAATTCGCATCGATCTGCATTTCTGTTTGCCCATTCTCTCCCCTTTGGCGCGCGTTTCCTCGCCCGACTCATATATCAGGAGATGTGTGTCCTCTTCCCGCCGCTATCTATCTATTCTGCCGTTCGAATCGCTATGCATTTTGTGCGCGCATGCATGGAGGACGCGACGCGACGCATCGCGCGAACCCGGCGTGTAACCCATGGAGTATAATAATATAATATGGAAATGATGGATGTATTTGTCAAGAACATGTAATTAAATTCTCTACATAATGTATAGTAGTATTGTCTTTCATTTCAGTCTGCGCACAGGCGTATTATTCGAGTTTATATCAAATTCCTGTGACACATCAATAACGTCCATTGTGCTAATTACAATTGGCTGATTTAGTTGCAAGCTGAACCAGCTATTGACCCATCCTTTAATTTCCATCATTATGCTTAATGGCGTTAACTTCGCCATTGCGAATTGTGCGCGCGCGAGTGAGTTACAACAACAAGCGTCTTCTTCGCTTTTATGATTAATTTCTTCCCACACTTTGGGGCGTACGAGCCAACGAGGCAACGGCGACGAATAAATTTTATCATATATATTAAAGAAATATTGACATTCATCGAGTGTATGATTGAAAATAAAAGAAATTCGTAATAACCGTAGACGACGACGACGACACCGCCGCCAAACGTTCGATTCGATTCGTTTCGATTCCGTGAAGAAGAATGCGGAGAATGATGTTTATTAAATGGGAATTTAATATATACAACGCACTATATGATAACAGATGCAGACGCTTCGATGGTATTCTCTCTCCGGCAACGAACAATCGCGCAAAAGTTTTCATAAAAACGCGCATCGTTTTCGCATAAAACGAGGCAAAACTTGAAGCGGAATGGCGCGCAACAACAGCGTTATAGATCGTAATATATATTCAATATATCGCTAGCGAAACGAATATTTTATTTCAATATATCTAGGAGTGCAGCGGGCACGCACATTGCATGCTCTGCGTCGCGTATGTGCATTGAGAAAATAGACAACGCATATAAATATGTGCTGGAGAAAACCAACAAAGAAATTTATTGAGCCAAACAATAATACTCGCAATTTAATAAAACATTTAAGTGGATGCATTTCTATCTCTCTTTATCATTTTGTGTAAGCACAAACCATATTCAATATTATTCTATTTAATAGCAGAATGCGCAAACGATATTTAATTTATGTACGGAGCAGTTTAAGTTTCTAGAAATTTCTGATTATTACAACTTGACGAAGAAATCGAGCAAGAGGAAAAAAGCGCGCACATAGAAGAGCACTACTGAAAGCTTATAATTTGAAATATGTAAAGCTCGGCTATTACACGCCGAGTTTCTGCGAAAACTGCCTTTTTGCTTAATAATCGTGATTAATGCGCGCTGTGCGCCAGTGCGTTCGGTGCGCTGAGAGGGCACGTGAGGAACGCTGGGAATCTCATATTTTTGCGCACGATCTCGTGTTGCACATCGTGATCTTAAATCAGGTGCGATTATATTACAACTTACAGCCGGACGGAGGCCGCCCGATGATCGGAGCACCGAAAAGACGAATGCACAAGAAGGAGCTCCGATGCATGTAATAAAGCCCATTTACATATTGCCGCTGCTGCCGCGTCCGTTCGCTGCGAAGCTGATGCGATTCTCTAGCTGGAATTTCGTGCGAAATTGAAATGCGAAATTTCCTAAAAACATGCTCGCTCGCGGTATGCGCAACTACTCGATTGCCTGATTATAAATCGAGCACGAAAATGCCACAATCGAAAGCGTATTAATCAAGCCGCTCTCCATTCGAGTAAATGGCTACGGATGATTACACATAAGGAAACTGAATCGTTTTATTAACAATTCTAATTGTATTCTATTACAATTCAAGAATGGATGTTATGAAATATTAATTACGTATTTCCCGCATTATAAGACGCGACTTAGAAAAATGAACTCAAATTTAGTTTTATACTGCATCAAAAATTCAATCGTGTCTAAACGTAAGTAGTCGGAATACTCTGTAAATCTAACTAATTTACCTATATTCTTTGTCTAGAACTTAATATCTCTAACATGTTAACAACAAATGAAAATTGTAATGTGAAAATCACTTTAAAATATGTACCTACATTTTTCTAATAATCGTCTTAAAATTCATCATTTTGATACTCATCATAAACTGAGAATAAAAATACGTTGGAGTGTTAACCGTATTACAAGCAATGCAATCTAAAACCGAAGTTAAATTTAGTGCGGGTTCAATTTATTAGATTACAAACGTACATTAAAACGATGTCGCTGTCATCAGCGGTAGCAATACGAAAACTGCATTGGCGGCAGTACCGGTGGCGGCAACTGAAGAAGCAAGCTGCCAGCTTTGATGCTGGCATTCGCGCGCAGATTAAAGATAAATGAGCGCGAGCATAAATAATGCATTCGTTTTTAATGCCTCTTAGGTAAGTGCTTTACATGAGCGCGCGCGTGCGCAACTTCCCATTTGGCGGTCTCCGTGCGAAAAAGGCACATGTGTGCACGTGCCATATGTGCATCCAAATATAATCTAATAAAACATTTAAATAGATTAGTTCTAGTCGTGTGTGCCTCAGGTCCTATAGTACTCTACTCATGAGCCAAGTTAGAAAAGTGCGTTAGGTCTAGTGTGGCGAAAAGTTTTGTAACGAAAATTCACTTGTTTTTAGTTCGCGAGCAGTTGTAAATATTATCATCGAGCAATTACCAACTCGCAAATAGAGTTATTATTATTATTGTTGTACTGTTGTAAAGTCTTGCACGTAATTTATGTACACGTCCAGCGGCGGCGACGGCGGCCGTGTGGGTGTCATATGTAAATGTGCAACGAACAACGAACGCACGAAGCAAATTGTTTAAGTGTTAAATTGTGCATTAGAAGGACTGTTAAAATTTTAATACGATGCGCACATGGCACTCCTACATTTAATTCACATTTGTCGCTTGTTCCTCGTCAGAATGCACGAGGCAAGCGCTCGTATTGAATTAATAGACGAGAACAATTTTGAGCAAGTGTGTTTTCCCTTCTTCTCGTCTCAATTTGTTTAAGATAACGATAAAACTAAATGACAAATTGTCATGTCCAACTTCGCATGTAGCTAATCATGACAACATTTTTGTACAATGACAAGACGCATATTGGCGTAATTACATATTTTAGTAATAAACAGTCTTAATGACAAATTTAAATATTATTTTTTCTATTAAAACTATGACTAATATCAACCTTGAATAATACATTCGACCTATGCGCGCTCGATCAAATGTCCTCTAGCAATTCGAGTAATAAAAGAAAATAAAACTTGAGAACTCCTACAATTAATCAATCAATATTTATATTTATATGTTTTTCAATACTCGCTTAAGTTAATTGTTCTACATTCCATGGAAAATCGCTAATTACAGAGCAGCTTCGACTTAATGCTCAAGACTCGCTTCAAGCCAAACACGAAACAACGAAAAAATTAGCTGAATAATAAATAAAACAATAACAAAAAATTATATATTTATGCAATTTATAAGTTGTGAATAACGCGCTTTAACCTTCATCCTCAATTAACACTTTAATTGATGCCAACGCGTTTATAATGTCATTTATAAAACGATGGCGTCACAAAAGCGCGACGCTGACATCGACATCATCATCATCATCATCAACATTATTATTATTATATAAAATTAAATGGAGTTACTAACTCGATTTTAAATTTATAATATATTTTGCTTTAAACATTATGCACGTTGTTTCGCCTTTTATGTACGCGCTGCATATTATACCGACATACGATGTGCACTTTTAACATCACTTTAACGCGTATTTTATGCTCGTTTGCCCGCGTGCAAAGTGTGACAAAACTTTGTTACATTTTTTATATTATGTTATAATCATTATGCCGCAATGCATTTAAATTAAATTACATTACACTTGCGCTTTTCACGTACTTTCGAAGTTCAAACCGACATTTAATTACTCAATAAATAAATAATTTATTCCAGGGAGGAAAAAGTACAACACGTTCATTGAACAGGCAAAAAATTGTTCAATACACAAATTGATCAAATTTCGCTTGTTTAACACGATTGATTGCGTTTCATTAGCCGGCGGAAGCGAACAATTTGCCTATTAATTAGCAACAATTATCGGACGCATTAATCAAGTGCGTTGACGAACTTGAGAAAATTAAGAAAACGCGCACACTCCTTAATTGCTCGCGCTTAATTAAGCATTACAAGAAGAGATCAAACGACCGACGACTATTTTAGGCGCAAAACTCGCCGAATAATAAATACCTCGCGACTCGTTGTCACATTGTCAAATGGGGAGTACTCACCTGTAACAAAAAGCAAGCAAATAACAATATGGCTCAAACAATATGACATAAAATAAATAAAAGCAAAAATCAAAACAAAAAATGCGTTTGGTCGGGCGTGTTCGAATTCGTTCATTTGTCAGAAATGCGTCGAAATATGAAGAGCATCATATCATCCGCCCTGGCCTCGCAGAAGAACGAGCGCGATAGAGACGGGGGCAAACGGGGTTGGTGGTGCGGGGGGCACACAAAAAAGTTGTTAATTAAATTTTTCGTATACGAATTGGCGCGGTGTGGCCGCCCCCGCCACTCGGCCGCTCGCACTGAGAGAGGGCACTTTATGCGTTCGCATACATTTTTAACATTTTTCCAGCACCCATTGGCAGCGGGCGTGCTTTTTTTCGGCGCAAATCTCATGCCACCTCACTCGTACGCACGCAGCCTTCCGCATGGCCGTATATTTTTTTGTTTTGCGTAATTGTGCCGTTTCGGATAGGCGTTGAACTATAAAATATAGGCGATGTAACATTAAACGAAATTTAATTAAACAACTTTTATATCCTCGCTGCGCTATAAAAACGTCGGCTATTATAACAATGTATCGTAAAGAGATATAAATTCCGCTTATTTGATGGCAACAGTGTAAATGTAACCAAATGCGAGAGCAGCGCACACCCCCATCAACGTGCGCGCGAAAGCAAGATGCGAACTGCGCGAGACGCAACAATTTCATCTCTCGTCGTTTCGAACGCAATTCCGACTACTGGTCGGTTGTTCTCCATCCACACTGTTACGCGCGTTATGAAGTAATATGTTGAACGCCGCGGCATGAAACGGCATTGCAACCCCTCCGAATTGTAATTTACAATTAATAAAAACCGTAAATCATAAATACACATTCGACTACAATGTGGTACATTGTGAATGCACTCGTAAAACTGGCAATTCTGCATGTGGAGACTATTTTCCGAGCGCATTCTACGAATTTGCGTATAATTATATCTAATTATTAATTACATATTATTTACGATCAGATTCGCAAATAATCGTAAAATATTCTATCGTTAAGCAAGAAATTGTTAAATTACACGTGCGTTTACTACTTTTTATGCAATTACCTTAATAAAACGCGCCAACGTTATCAACTTATATTAATAATAAAAAGCACATCTCAAGCTATTGCGTGCTCTTACGTATGCAAAAAAATAATGAGGAATATGATTTATTTAATTTGCGAAAAAACTTTAATTAGTTGCATTTTTTCGACTCGTTCGCTTATATAGTTTCTTCGTGCCTAATGAGATATTAATAATTTATGTACCAATTTAAAGCTAATAAAATATGGAATTAACGGTGACTGAGAAATCGCGTACAAAGAGCGGGATTTCTCATGATGATGCGTTAAAGATGATACATCTTTCGTAATTCGATTTTAATTAGATATACTTTCATATCAGCAACTTTCAGCAAAGTTTCTCGTCTCATGAAAACCTCACAACTACTAAGCATTTTTGCATTTAGTACTTTAGCCCCGAGTCGCAAGGATAGATAAATTTATAACAAAGAGAAATTGAAATAAAACACTTGTAGTCATAAACAAGAAATGGCGAGGAGACAAGAAATGATACGTAATATGTGATTGAATGCGCACCGTGCACAAACGAATCTATTAGCGCATAAATATGATTTAAGTACGATTTCACGCTTATTCATGTCGATGTTGTCCGAGTTGCCGTTAGTTTTACGATGCAACAACTGCATAGATAACTTAATACACCGCAAGCGTCAGTGCATTTGCAAAGTATTGGGAGAGACGTGAAGAGCGTAGAGAGGACGACGACATAAAAGCGCACACAAGCAAGCCAGATAGTGCACCGCGCGATGACAATGAGTATTTATTGAAACATCAACACGTTCGTTGTTGTTGAAATAATGCGCGTGGTATTCATTCATACGTGCCGTACGCGAGCTCGCGCGAGCATTGGCATTGAATTATCTGCGCAACATGCATTTTGCAGCACGTGAACAAGAATCATAAAGTATGCGCAAACAATTCGCAATGTTCCGCATGTTGTGCAGGCGGACTGGGGAGAAGAGCCGCAACTTTTCACAGCAGCAAACCAGCTCACTTTATTCCTGACCTTTATTTCCCTTCCTTGCACGCAAAACACGCCGAGGCGGCATCCGCGAGAGGCGAGAGAATCTGTCGTCAGCCGCATGTTCTGGCGGGTAGCCGCAACCGCAACGTACCGCCGGACCCACGATGCCCATACCGCCTGCCTCCACACACGTCGGACATTCCTGTCGGGACGCCGTGATTATAATCCCCGGAATGTGGCGGTGGCGGCGGCAGCGCCAGCGGATCAGATGTGTGCGGGCGGCTGGTTGGTTTTCATCGTCGACGGCGGCTAGCGTGGTGGTGTTTGCCCTTCGCCAGCACTCACCCTCGTCCGTACAGGTGGTAATGTTAATGCTCATTGCGACACGCCACCCTCATGTGCGCTTGCATAAGTGAAGTGCGCCAACTCCGGCATTCAATTCGGAG
>JARJDV010000187.1:0-12690 GCA_030264675.1 Anaulacaspis nigra | reverse complement strand
CTTCAATTAACCCAGAAAACAAAGACGATAATATAGCATGTAAAGGAATTTACTGGATACCGGCCATTTCTATTTAATCTTTATATAAATTAGTAGCATCCAAAAAAATAAATGACTATGTATTTAGCATCACAAGATTCGATCTTGTACTCAGAAAACTGGGCTCAAATTTTGAATGTGTCTTATGGTGTAATAGCGCGTAAATATATTTTTCTAAAAATCGTTTTACAAATTTGGGGTTCGTTTTATCGTTAGGTACGTCATATAATCCAAGAAATACGGTATCTAGTAAAAATAAGATGTTTTTTTCCAAAATCTTCCAATATGTTATCATTATGAAAGAACACGTTAGTTCCTAAGTAATTAGTAATTCAGTAATTCAGCGCTTATTATTACAGCTTGAATGGGTTATAGAGATAATAATAACTAAGCAGAAAAAAACTCATCCCATTATCAATTTACAGTATATATTGTATGTTACTTTGGATGTGGTGGTGGACAATAATTTAGTATAAATGGAGATCGAAAATAAGAAGCCAGCATACTGTCTTGTGTCTAGTCGTGCCAATTGGACATACTAATATGAAGGTAGCTCTGGTATTACTTGGACTCATAGCTCTTACATGGGCAGGTCCAGTCGGAAAGCCACAATACAAGCTTGGTAAGTTACCTAATTTCTTTATCGAGAAGCACTTAATTAAATTAATTTGATAGCCGACAAGGTCTTCCTTGAAAAGCAAAAGGACATCCTTCGTCTCTTCAACTACATTCACCAACCGAGCTATTATAAGGACTTAGTGCAAATTGCCGATTCCTTCAAGTTTGAAGGCCACTATGATCAATGGACGAAGCCACACTACGCCAAGGAGTTCTACTACATGTATGAACATGATATCCTGCCTCAAGGCGAAGTCTTCAGCGTTTTCTACCCAGAACATCTGAAACAAGCTATTGCTTTGTTCAAAACTTTCTTCTATGCGAAAGATTATGAAACATTCTATAAGACTGCCGTATGGGCCCGCCAAAATGTCAACGAAGGCATGTTTGTCTATGCGTTCTCCGTTGCGGTAGTTCACTGTCAATTCACCCAAGGAATTGTTCTGCCAGCAATCTACGAAATCTTCCCACACTACTTCTTTAACGATGAAGTTATCACCAAGGCTCAACAATATAAACAACACTATTGGGGAACGTATGAACACGAGCATGAAATCAAAGATGCCACCTACAAAGGTTACACCCTCCACGCCAACTACTCTGGCTGGTACATGAACGTCCATCCTGAGCAATCCATGACTTATTTCACTGAAGATGTTGGTGTTAACTCTGCTTACTACTACTACAGCATTTACATGCCATGGTGGATGCCAAGTGAAATCATGGATTACGATACCACCGGCCGCGGCGAGTATTTTTATTGGTTCCATCATAACATGTTAGCCCGTTACTACTTGGAACGTCTATCCAATAACATGGGTGAAATCCCACACTTCTCATACAACCATCCAATTGAAACTGGCTATTATCCAAGTATGCACTATCATAATGGACTTAAATTCCCAACTAGGCCAAATCACGCTAATATGTACTACCACGGTGTCCATGGACAACAATCTTATCCATGGTATGGCAACTATAGCCACAGTTACACATATGTCAAAGACTACGAACGCCGTCTCCGTGACGCTTTGGACCGCGGATTTTTCTGGACTCCAGAAGGCAAGCAAGTTTACTTGTTCAATGACGAAGGCTTCGATATCTTAGGCAATTTGGTTGAAAGCAACTATGATTCTATGAACGGCCGATTCTATGGTGATTTACTCATCTTTGCCAGACATTTGCTTGGTTATTCTTACTTCCCATTAAACCAATACATGGTAGCACCTGCTGCATTGGAACACTTCGAAACCTCAGTTCGTGATCCAATGTTCTGGCAAATGTTCAAGAGAATTATGTATTACTTCCATCAATATCAAGAATACATGGGTCCATACGAAAAGAAAGATCTCCACTTTGATGGCGTCAAGATTGAAGGCATTACCATTGATCGTCTCATGACCTACTTTGACTACTTCTACTCTTGCCTTGGTAACGCTGTTACCATGGATGAAAAAGAATTCAATGATGATAGCTTCCAAATTCGTGCTCGCCAATACCGTCTGAACCACAAACCATTCACCTACAAAATCAATGTTGCCAGCAGCAATGCTGCTGATGCATTTGTGAAGGTCTTCATTGGTCCAAAATATGACGAATATGGACGTGAAATTGATATGGATATGAACCGTCACAACTTCTTCGAATTGGATCGTTTCCACGTCAAACTTCAAGCTGGAAAGAATGTTATTGCACGTAATTCTCAAGATACAATTTATTTCGCGCCAGACCGCACAACCTACTTCCAATTATACAAGAAGGTCATGGGTGCTCTTAATGGCAGTGAACAATTCAAATATTACGACTGGAACATGTACTACAGCTTCCCACAACGCATGATGTTACCAAAGGGTGACTTCGGCGGCAAGACCTACCAATTCTTCGCCATGGTTATGCCATATCATCAGGCTAAACCTGAATTGGAATACTTCGTTGATACCGAGTATCCATTGGCCTATCCATTCGACCGCCCAATTGAGTACGAACAATTCTTCATTGATATGCCAAACTTCTATTTCAAGGATGTTGTTATCTACCATAAGAACACCCAAGAAGAAATCAACACCACCTGGAGTAACCACTAAACGATATGAAAACGAATTAGTTAAATATACAGAGCAATATTTGAAAATAAAACTTTTTTTTTCTACATATGTAAATAATTGTCGTATTTCACGCATCGGAAAATGCACTTGACGATAGCACGATACCTAAATTCATGCGATTTATATTATAGGATAAAGAATTTTTAAAAGTTACTTAGAAATTATAATTTTTATTTATTGTCCGCATAACTCATACTAGTAATTCAAAATATATAAATCAGTGCTAGAACTACCTCTAAGATGCATTGAGAAAGGACTTATTGAATAGACGATTTCTCAAAGTTTAAAAGTTTCGTCAGACATAACTTCGCACCATAAGACCAAGTTAAGCACATTTTTCTAAGTATAAATCTTTTTGTCCTGAAAATACAGTGCTTATAAAAATAAATATCAGAAACTTCCTGATGAGGTTGGACGCTTTTGCAATCATTTAGCAGTCGGCAACGATATCTGAAATAATTATCATCAGGAAGATTCAGTCATTTTAACGATTAATTTGTCGAGTTAAGTCATACTATCTTTGCTTTTTTTTAAATTATCTTAATAAAGAGTAACACGAAAAACGTACCCAACATATAATATTCACTTTCATATTTTCCGTTTGTACTTTTCCTACTTCTTGAAATTGTTTATGTGTTTTACCTCATTATAATAATATATATGTATGTTGATGAATCATAATGTTGTTTTTCAAAAACATGGAATAATACAACATATTAATTAAAAATTATTCTTTGTAGGCTCATTAGTTTAACTGCTTTATTATTGCCTAGTTGCACTAACTAAATCTTCCATTAAGATTAGTGATTACGTTTGTATTGGCCTATAAATAAAATATGTTTTAAACTCTATGTTTATTAGTTTAATTTACCTTATCACTTAAATTTTATATTTAATAAAAAGTGCATTCAATGTCCGCTTAGATTTTTTATGTTAAATTTGTTTACTGCCAAATTATGATAAATATTAAAGATTGCTGTCTCCAAGGACTGCTTACACACATTATCAGTTAATTGGCTAGTCCTCAATGCACGTTAATGTTAAACATTAAATTAATTGGATGCATATTTGTTAATTATAACGACCTAATCATACCGGTGTTTATATAATGTTTATATTATTCATTTTGATATTGTATAATAAACCTGATAATTATTGATAAAATGTTTCATTCCACAGTGAATGATAACAAGAAGCGCATAAGAGAATTTTATAGACCGCTTAATTTATTAATGTAATAATTAATCTTTCCATGAGGTCAAAGATAATACAATACATTTGATAATAGTCTTCTGAGTGGTATAAAAAGACCAACACGGTCCGAAGAAGGCACACTTGTGGTGTCTAGACAGCATCATGAGGACGACAATTGCTCTCTTAGTGGCAGGCCTTTGTGCCTTGGCTATCGCTGGACCAGTTACCAAACCATACTACAAAGTTGGTAAGTAATATTGTATAAATTAATAATATATTTTTAAAAGAATATAAATAATATTCAATGTTTAATTCTACCAGGTGACAAGGTATACTTGGAAAAGCAAAAGGATATTCTTCGTCTCTTCAACTACATCAACCAACCCAGCTATTACCAAGATTTCGTTCAAATTGCTGACAGCTTCAAATTCGAGGGTAACTTCGACCAATGGACCAAGCCACAATACGTGAAGGAGTTCTACTACATGTATGAACATGACTTCTTACCACAAGGCGAAGTCTTCAGCATCTTCTACCCAGAACACTTGAAACAAGCTATTGCTTTGTTCAAGACCTTCTACTATGCTAAGGATTACCAAACCTTCTACAAGACCGCCGTTTGGGCTCGCCAGAACGTTAACGAAGGCATGTTCATCTATGCTTTCTCCGTTGCCGTTGTCCACAGCCAATTCACCGAAGGTGTCATCTTACCACCAATCTACGAAATCTACCCACACTACTTCTTCAACGATGAAGTTATCACCAAGGCTCAACAATACAAACAACACTATTGGGGAACCTACGAACATGAGGATGAAATCAAGGACAACACCTACAAGGGCTACACCATCCAGGCTAACTATTCCGGCTGGTACATGAACGTCCACCCAGAACAATCTTTGACCTACTTCACAGAAGATATTGGTGTCAATGCCTATTACTACTACTACGGTATCTTTGCCCCATGGTGGCTGCCAAGTGAAGTTATTGACTACGAAACCTCTCACCGTGGTGAATATTTCTACTGGTTCCATCAACAATTCTTGGCTCGTTACTACTTGGAACGTTTATCCAACGATATGGGTGAAATCCCACACTTCTCATACAAACACCCAATTGAGACCGGCTACTACCCAAGCTTGCACTACCCCAACGGACTTAAATTCCCAACCAGACCAAACCACGCTAGTTTGTACTACCACGGTGTCCATGGCCAACAATCTTACCCATGGTACGGCAACTACACCTACAGCTACACCTACGTCAAGGACTACGAACGCCGCCTTCGCGACGCTTTGGATATGGGCTATTTCTTCACTCCAGAAGGCAAGACTGTCTACTTCTTCGACAAGGATGGTTTCGAAACCTTGGGCAACTTGGTTGAGAGCAACTACGAATCTGAAAACGGCCGCTTCTACGGTGATCTCCTCGTCTTCGCCCGCCACCTCTTGGGTTATGCTTACTACCCAGTTGATGAATACAAATTGGCTCCAGCGGCTTTGGAACACTTTGAAACTTGCGTTCGCGATCCAATGTTCTACCAAATGTTCAAGAGAATCATGTACTACTTCAACCAATACCAACAATATGTTGGCCCATACAAGCACAAGGATCTGTACTTCGATGGCGTCAAGATTGAAGATGTTACTGTTGACCGTCTCATGACCTACTTCGATTACTACTTTGCTGATCTTGGAAACGCTGTCACCATGGACGAGAAGGAATTCAAGGAAGACAGCTTCCAAATCCGTGCCCGCCAATACCGCTTGAACCACAAGCCATTCAACTACAAAATCAACGTTGCCAGCACCAAGGCCACCGATGCTTTCGTCAAGGTCTTCATTGGTCCAAAGTACGATGAATTTGGCCGTGAAATCGATATGGACTCCAACCGTCACAACTTCTTCGAAATTGACCGTTTCCGCTACACACTCCAAGCCGGAAAGAACGTCATTGAACGCAACTCCCACGAAAGCTTGTACTTCTCTCACGATCGCACCACTTACTTGGACCTCTACCACCAAGTGATGACCGCTATCAACGGTGGTGGTGAATACAAATACTACCCAGAAGTCAAATACTACGGCTTCCCACACCGCATGCTCTTGCCAAAGGGTGACTTCGGTGGCAAGACCTACCAATTCTTCTTCATGGTTGCCCCATACCACGACTCCTCAAAGGCTGAATACAAGAACGAATTTGGCTTGGACTACTTCGTTGACCACGAATACAGCTTAGGATATCCATTCGATCTTCCAATTGAGTTCGAAGATACCTTCTACGTTCCAAACTTCTACTTCAAGGATGTCGTGATCTACCACAAGAACACGGAGCAAGACATCAACACCACCTGGAGCAACTATTAGACAAGTATTTTGTCATCTTAATGATGCAAGAAATGTCTGAATCACGTCATTCAACAAAATTAGAGTTTAAGCAACGAACATAATAAAAAATAAATAAAAAATTACACACCGAGATTACAATTTCAACCCTAATCAACTTTATTTATGAGCATGCGATAAGTGGATGATGCCCAAATGCGACAAGCAATTGAATATAACGCAGTTGAGAACACAACGGCGACGCACCGAACATTTAAGAAAATACAAGAAAATTCCAATAAAAATGCAAAACAGCTAGTTTCTTCCGTAGGCCTACGTGCAATAATGGGCAATAAAACGATTCGCATACGAAATCACCTCGTAACTTTAATAATGCCTATCACTTTCCCCTTGTAACATCGCCCTTGGCTCTTGACGTGCTGCAAATAACAATCAAAGAGCTTGATGCAGACAATTAATTTACTCAGACCGGTTCGCACTCTTTAATAGGACATTTCACATATTTCCTTATTTTCATTTACTCTGATTTAGTGTCCTATTAGTGCATTTCAATAAAATACTATAAGATTGAAAAGATAATAAAGTTTTTCAATATAGCTACTGTATAATAATAAGAACAGAGAAAAAGAATAGAGAAATTGAGTGATATGTTGTTATTACGTGTGTACACTTTTGTAATAGAATTCAGCTAAAGAATAGGGGAGCCATGTTTATAGAAAATATTTTTGGCGAATGAAGATAGATTTAAGAGAGTGCCCGCAATAGGAGTGCGCTAGCATGAAAACAAACATCAATGAACTTGCATGAAAGCTGCAAGGATTCAGCCAACTCGGGCTGGATGAAAACGACGAGTCAAGAACAATAATAACTCGTCAGAGTGGATGATCACGTACAAGAAGCCTTCGGTCACGTACACCGCTCGTCGATTCCTTTTATTTATTTGCACTTCCTCGTTTCTGTGCACTTCTTTATGCACTCAAGCATCTGGAACAATTTTAACAAATTTTAAGAAAGCTGCAGTACTTAACAGCTACAAACCCTATACAGTGCTTACTTATCTGAACAAATAAATGATATTCTAATGATTAATTCTAATGCCATTCTTGTTGCAAAGAAAAAATATTGTGCGTATACAATTTGTATGAAAATATAATCCGTACACGTCTCTCGTTAGTGCGAACAAAACAAGTGGCGCACTTGGGACTAGGACGCGTTTTTCGCTGCCTCGCGCCTTCATGCTGAAGAAAACTGAAACCCCTTGGAAGTTACGGTTTTGCGTGAAAACGCAGATGGAATGGGAAAAGCAATATTTAATATAAATAGCGACATCAAACCATAATTAACCACCATGGGAGCAATTGACGCAATATATAATGCCATTTGACAATTTTTCACAATTTCCGTTTTATCGTATTATGCGCATTCTCCCCTTGGCATAAAATCCAAGAAATGAGTAAAAAGGAATAATACCGAAAAACCAATTACTAAAGCTTGTATGGATTGACTCACGCGAAAGCTGGTTTATTACAACATCCTATTTCTGAGAAACCCACCGGTAGCAAGTAGATAGTCGACGCAGTCTCGCAGTCTCATGTCGCTTAAGTTAATATGTTAATATCTCATCGTCGGTCGGTCGGCGCGTCTCCGACCTTCTCCACTTTGAACATATGTAATCGCTAATCGTATAATCTTCTCTATCTGAGTTGTGCCAGGCTTTAGAACTGTCATAACATTTCATAGCCCTCCAAATATAAACTGGAACACGAGCGGCAAGCCTCTGCACAAAACCAAAGCTTTTGAGGATATTGGGAACGAGGTATATTCATACAGCGCGATGGATGCAGGAAGACCTAAAACTAAATCTGCATTACGAGCGTAATATAACGGGTTCGAGCTTCTTGATTATGCTATAATTAACAACCAATGTCGTACACAATTTGTTATTGTCTTATTAGGATAACAAACACTGAAACACGATTATTAACTTTGATATTTCCTTAGCTAATACATCTGGAAGAATTATTTGAATATTTTTCATTACACATTACAAACCGCAATTTTCCATCCGAATATTATAAAGACATTAAAGTGACTTACGACCACCCAATATTATGTCACATGCATGTAACGCAAAACGTTGGCATACTTCTTGCGTTGAAGATTTAACATATAACGATTGCCAAATGTCCAAACATTTCCTCTTTGCAATGCAATAACACGCAATAAAAGCAAGAACAAACAGGTACGCCGGTGGATATACTTTAAAAGTTGTTGAAGATATTAAGGGTAACAGCAGGAGCGCACTGGTCTCCGGAATGGCGTGCTGTTTCGGGCGGCAGCAGGAGGAGATGACTGCGATTACAATATCATTTGCATTTCGACATGTATTTACCATTTCGCAAAGTTTGCCATACAATTCAAGCGTCTTAAGTTCGCGCGTGCAACTTTGCAAAGATTTTGAAGCACTTGTAAATTTCATTTACATACGCCATGCGAGATGAAAAAAGAGATAACAACACAATGTTCGTAAATTTTAGGCACGCCCTGTGTGTACCAGTTGAATTGCGCCCAAGATTAGATGTATGCAGTTTTGCGATGTCTTGCATGAGAGACTTCATTACTTTTTGATAAGTGTGCTGCCATTCGATGTCTGCAAGATGCCAGCAAAGCGAAAGCCCACCAGATAACGCTGCAAATGAATTATTAACAATTTAATATTTTCCAGCAGTCTGCCTTCGTGTTTGTTCTCTAGCAACGCGGCAAAGCTGCATTTAGTTCTGTTTTATCTCATTCTTAAATTCTTTCTACTTACAACTAACACTATACAAGGTGTTTCGCAGTGAAAAATTGAACCGTATAATGATTTTTGGATTAATACGTTGACTGCATACACCCCAAACATTTTTGTTTGTCTGAACGCTGATGGATGTTTCTTCGTTTGCAACACCACGAAACCCCCCATGGTAAATGTGCTCTTGGTTTCCGCTTCCTGCCGCAAATAAATAATAAATTGCCCCAAGTGTAAACGAAAAAAATATCTATCCACACAGCCAGTCCACCTTCGTACTTCATCATTGATGAAATTAGAAAGAACGCGAACGAAATATATGAAGTTACAAAGTTGGAGAAGAACAGAACAAAGAATAAGAAACCGCGAAATGTGTTTACATCAATGCGCATAAACGAAGCACCAGAAATGCTCAGCCAAATATTTTTATGTAGTACACATTTTATGAACTCGATGATAATGATGATGACTGTGGTAATAGCAGTCAGTGAGCATTACTGCTTTCAGAGTTCAAAGATGATTTTACATCATAAATCATTACTTTTTTTACTATCATCACTTTTTCTATAAAGTAGATAGGTATAGCAAAATATTATTTCCAATCAGTCATAGAAATTTTTATGCTTTCATAACCAGTCCAAAACTCGATAAATACTTATCAGTATTTATTATTTATGCGTATGGAAGGACATTGAAAACAGAACGTAAACCAAAGGGTGTAAAACTTTTGAATTATTATGATACTCATTTTTTGCTTGAATGTGTTTTATACTCTATTGGAATTCGTTGGTGTGTAAACTTTTGTTAACTATAACTTCAAGGAGTCGCTAAAGGTGAAAAACTTTTTATTGCCATTCAGCTACTAAACCATTAAGGAATCAACGTGCGCGAACACACCAGAGTCCTAGGCAACGCTTCACTTTACCTCGCTTTTCCACTTCTTGGTTGTGCAGTTAAACTAGTAATAGCAACATTAGAAGGTAGGAAGCAAGCTGAAGAATGATAGTTGAACGGAGGCGCGTTAAACGAAGAAAAACTGAAGAGTTGTGCGCGCCGTAATGTGGAATATACCAACAGCAACAGGCTATAAGTCATAAAGTTTCGCACTTTTCCCAAGATTTTGTGCTTGCTATTTTTCTTTTCGGTGGCAGGCAATAAAAGGCCTGAATTGTTCGCTTTTGTTTTGACGCTTTTTGAAAGTGTGAAATATCTCCATTAACATTACACTCCGTAAAAAAAGAAAACTTAATATTATAAATGGGTTTTTGTTCTTTGCATTCACGCGCGGAAGAATGAAAACAGGCCAAACGTCTTTGTGGCAATTGATAAGAAAAAGTGCAGAAGCGTAACAAAGAATCTTCTTCGCGCTGCCACCGAATAAAAGAAAAGGAATTGCATCGGCGAACGAGGTCGAAAATCGGGCATCGCTTTATGTCTCCCCAGTGTATCGGGACGAGTGCGCCGAGCTTATTATCCTCCACCGGAACTTTAGCCTTTCATCATCTGGATTATAGTGGATTAAAGTTTCAGCGGCTTGCACACATGAGCGTCGACTCTCGACTCGCGTGCGCGTACTCCCTTCAGCGCCGTGAGAATGTATGGCGTGGTGTGCGCTTCTTCGCCGTTCTACATCACTTCAATGGCGTTCGACCGCCACCGAAGGAAAGCGCCGAAAGCCCGGAGCTTTCCTATTTGGACGTCAGCGACCGTACTGCATATGCCAAAGTCAAAGTCCACTACATTGATTCCTCTTGTTCTACTTTCCCATCAAATTATCGGTAATCATCATAGTTACACATTTGCATTCATGCTAAATGTTATACGGTCGCAAGCAAAATGTTTAATTGCAGTGAACAATCTCGATGTATATCATAATAAATCAACTTTCCACCACAGAAATTTCAATAAATTATCTGTTTATATCTGAATAATATTTGAATTTTAATTGTGCTTATTAAATCATCATTCATTAATTCATTAATTATGATGAGTAATAAATAGAATAATATGTTTTCGAAATTCCAGTGCTTAGAATTTAATAATAAGCTAGTTATTATTACTGTTAGCATTATTGATAATTATATAATTTCATATGTTGATAACAGAATCAATCTGCTTTCAGTAGTTAATGATTTATTACGCTCTGAAAGGTGCCAAACACGCGCATATTCAACCATGATAAATTCGCGTTTCCAATGTGGAAATTTCCTTGTTTTGCACGATAAATAAAGCTGCCTGAAAAAATATTGCGCAAATTCCATATTACATAAATTTTCTAAAATGTGTCACGTTCCAATTTCATGTTGGCCACTGCAGCGAGAAGTGTTCTGCTAAATATTGCATCGCGTTGCAGAGCGGTAAGCGCGCTTATTTTGTTGGTTTTTTTTAGCACAGGTCA
Organism: Anaulacaspis nigra; assembly: GCA_030264675.1. Classification (NCBI taxonomy): domain Eukaryota; kingdom Metazoa; phylum Arthropoda; class Insecta; order Coleoptera; family Staphylinidae; genus Anaulacaspis; species Anaulacaspis nigra. The sequence continues at coordinate 1,203 of JARJDV010000187.1, read as the reverse complement.
CAGTCAAATGTCATAACACCCCTTTAGGATTGTATTTTATATTTTGTGTTCATGCGTTATCTCAATAGGCAAGCAACATTAATGTTTGAATGGAATTGTGTATACGCGAAATGAGGGAAATCCTGAATACGATTCAAATTTTATTCTTCCAATTCAATGCACAAATCGCTCGACATCGCAGTTTAAATGAAGAACTGTCGCGAAAAAAAGTTGGAGAATTCTATATTATACCATCTTTTCCGTCGATGTCACGTAGCAATTTCAATTCGCCTGTGGTGGTCGGTCTTCTGTTAAGCGTTCCACAGTTTTAGTATGTTCGTCATATTTGCTACATCGACGTTTCGACACAATCGCGCGCGATTTCCCATTTGAACCCCGATTTTCCGCAGGATTTTTATTTTTTTAAGAAAGAGCATTTTACTGCGATTGACAGATTATTGATAGTTGCTTAAAATATGAGTGCATGTCCCATGCGATGTGCCTAAGGTCTTTGTGCGCGTAACTTTACAAATTTCCATCGAAAACTATTTGCCCTTATTTCGATAAAATTACCAATCTAAGATAACATGCCACGAATATATAAGGAATTTACGGGATTAAATATTCTGAGGAAATTCTGTTTCGCATACAATAAAATTAAACTTTTTGCGAGTCTTTCGTTCAAGCGTATCCTTGCTCACTGGTATGTCATGCATTCGATTCCATTCGTTCTTCTTTTAACATCGAGGCTCATTATTCATTTTAACATCAAATCGATTCTGTTCACTGTTAGGCGACTAAAATACATGGAAGTTCCTCCTCAAGTTCTCATAAGTCCTTGTCGCATAAACGTTTTTCACCAATTTTTTACCGCCATCCATCAATGTTCGTTACGTGCATGCCCAATGTGTATAACATTATACGTTTCTTTCTTCGAACGCGTCTGCATTTGCAAACTTCTTTTATACGTTATCCGTTTCGCACAAATCTAATATTATACGTCTGTACATCAATTATATTTAAGAAATATTTCATCAGTACTTCATACAAGCTGTTGAATAAATTGCAACGCCCTGATAATTTGAATTCTTTGTATTCAAGTAAAGATCATAAAGTAAACATATTCAAATGCCACTTTAGAAAATAATTTAATTTCGAATACACTCCCCAAAATGCAAAGTATTATCAATTTACAAATAGAAAGTGTGTAGTGTAGGTATAAAA
>JARJDV010000183.1:0-13189 GCA_030264675.1 Anaulacaspis nigra | reverse complement strand
TTAGATCTATGGAAAGTACAACTAATATATTTTGTAATGATATAATATTTAACAAAAAAGTTTTATATCATTACAAAATATATTAGTTGTACTTTCCATAGATCTAAATAGTTTTATTGAAGCAGAGCCATGAGCTGAGAAAATAAATTTTGAATTTGATATTCCCCCAACCGTCTAATCGCGACGCAGAAATTGTTCAACTTTGATCCTACATTGTTGCTAAACCATCCACCCGATCAAAATAATTTTTACGGAATCATAAAATTCAACAATTCCTCTATCTGCCACTAAAAATATTGTTCAAAAATATCATTATTTAATTTATCAACATTTTCCCCTCTTGCACGAATGTGCATGGTATTAACTTGGAAATTAATAAATCCAAAGCAAAAACAAAAATGATAGAGAATGAAAAGTTCATAAAGGTCGCAGCGGGCGCGACACGCACCTTTGTCATCGCGCGAGCAATCGCCATTCTTCGGGTACGTGCTGCCTTCTGTGATCTTCATCTCTTCATTCAGTCATCATGCGCGTTTCATCTTTGCCGCGAGTCGCCTCTCTAATCTTTGACAAAATCATCAGCCGTATTTGCTGCCTACATTTTTCTTCCTCCTCTCGGTTTCGTCGTCGCCGGCCACTCAAAACTTATATAACTTTTTCCGCGGGTACGTCTAATGAAACTTTTCCACGCGCGCGCGCCAACCGCTACGTTCATTAGTTGGAATAAAACCGCTTAAAGAGTTGCTCTTTTTTGTCCACTTTGCTCGCCGTCGCCGGGTAAAAAACATGAGAAAATTGAATTGCATTCAGTGCACGTCGATGTACGCAAGCTCATCATCTTATAGTTTATCGTCTTGTCGCGAGGCGCGCATGCGAACAATAGATATTTGTGTGCACGCGTTTTATTCAGGACGAACCTCCAACCTCAACAACAAACACAACCCAAGCGCATTGTTGCAAGTGTCTTCGTTTTCATGTCGTGAAGCGCCGCTGTCGCTCGTTTTCGTTGCTTCTTGCATGCGTATTTCTATAATTCATGCCCGTTTTCTTTGTTTCGAATGCTCTCGCATGCGACTTGATAGCAGCGCAGCGCAGTCATAACTAATAAAACGCTACTAATAGCCAACGTCAAAATGTGGAGTAAGATATCATTTTGCTCCCGCAATTGCAGCGCGCACGCAAAAACTTCTTTATAAATAATGAGACGTGCAATTATTTATGAGTCTTGCATTGATTCGTGGCGAATGCTCGTGAAAAAATTGTGCGTGATTTTCAACAATTCCCTGGACATTTCTTTCTTGCGAGCGCTAGCGTTCGAGAACACTTTAGATGCTAATAAGTATCTTGTGCAAATCGCCGAGTTGTCGAGTCTCAAGACCTGAGTAAGTTTGATTGAATTGCGCATGCCACTTGTTAATTGTCTGCGCGGTGCGCGTAATCGAAATCAAAGACGGCCGAGGGAAAGCGATGTTGATTGTTTAATCAATGAGCGCATAAATTATGAGCGAAGGATTACTGTACGTGCGCTCAGCAATAAATTGCTTTCTTGGGTAATTAGAGAAGCGAATTTATCGTCCTCACATTTGCAACTACAATTTTTAATCGCGCGCAACCGCAGAAAATGTAAAATATTCCGCAAGTTTGCGTTTGACTTAAATTTAATCGATTTGTTTCTTTGCGCAAACAGTCGACAGTGAATTTATAGCATTTTCACAAAATGTTTTGCATTAAGAACGCACCACATTCTTCCGTGGAGGTTAATGCGCGTATTTTGAGCACGAGATGCGGCTTAAATTAGACGCGTCGAGCAGAAAAGTCATGTAAAAGCAGGAAATAAATGTTAAAAAGGACATCAATTACATTAAAAGGCGTCGTCGTCGTCGTCGTCGTGCACTCGCGAATCGCGTTTCTTGCAGGAGCTTTGCGATGTGAATGTGGTACAGTTAAGTCTGGCTGCAATCGTAAATCCTGCGCGCCTCCTGCACACACGCGTTGCATTTCGGTGCGCAAAGTGATGTGCGCTTCGCTCTCTTCGCGGATGCATCCACCGCGCTACATACTCGAAGCTATGTGAGTTATGTCTTCGGAGCATCGATTATCGAACGTTCTCACACGCCTGCGTAACGCTTGCTTATCGCGGATCTCTTACTTTTTCTAAGCAAACAAACATGCCTTACTTATAAACCATCATCCAAATTGCACAATAAAAAACCCTACTTATTACTAAACCCACTGAAATTAAGATTAAGTCAAAGAGGGTGTTTTTTTTTAGAGATTTCAGGAGGAATTTGTGTGCACTCAGTATAATAATTGGTTGTAGGTAGCAAAGTTGTTAGGTCGTTTGAAATAGTTTAGCAAGAAGTAGTAAAAAGCCATTTCGGGCGCGATTAACGCGACGAACGACTGGAAAGCGAACGACAATTGTTGCTTGCTACCGCTAGCTGCTTAGTGGCTAGATGGTTGCAATTCGCAACGCTAAGTCACCCGGCGCGCTAATGATCAAATGATCGATGCATGCGCGCTACTTTAATGGCGTACGCGCCATCGCCATCGCAGTGTCGCACTCGCTACTCACCCACACATGCCATGCCTTTCTGCAGCGATCATTCATTTACGTACAAGGCATCGCATCGCATAGAACATGACATAACATGTACACGCTGCTAGCCGTGCTGTGGTCCCTCTAATTGATTGGAAAACGAGCAATTACAATCGCGACTAACGCTTTCAAACTGCCTCCAACAACATGGGAAACGCTCAAATGCGTTTCTGAGTGCCATTCGCGCACAAACGGTGATCAATTTGCGTCGAGTGCCTTGAATTCTGAGAGATTTTAAATTTCAATTGACGCATTGTTCGCGTCTCGTTTAATTATGCATTGAGCTTTATTAAGTAGTACGTTTGCAAATTTTGCTTTAAAAAACCAGCGAGCAATGCTAAGGCAATATCTTAAGGAGTTAACTGTACACGTTTCGAAAAAAAAATCAATTAACTGCTGCCACCTTGAGTGATGATATTCCTGCGAAAACGCGGTGCATTAACAAATTGAATTAAATTCAATTACACGTAGCCATCGGGCGTTGTGCACAATTTGATTAATCACAATCGGCGAAATTCATTAAGACGGGCGAGCCCGAACGGGCGCTCATTAAGCGAATCAATTAACGCAAAGTGATGCTTATGCATATGCCATTACGCCGCACATCCGCCTCGCTGATACCTCGCAGCCGCCCCGGCGAAGAAACGCAATTCGGCATCGTGCACGCCAAAAAATTTATTATTCATTCATAATTTTTGCACACTTCTTGACATTGACACACTTTATGTGCGAGAAGCATAAATTCGTACGACGGGTATTATTCATTTTATGCTTATTTTATATTCAATTATAACTTTGCACTTGGCTAATTAAATTGCATTCACGATGCGCCCGAATAAATGACATTCGAGGATGTTCATCGTCGTTTGGTTCAGTAGGACGTGGATTTTATAGTTGCCGCCGGCGAATGACAAGCGTGGTGTGTTTAAACGCGGTATGAAATTTTTCACGTAATAATGACCCTAAAATTACACGTGATAGATGGTAATTTAATTAGTAATTGACGTTGAGATTTACCGGAGATAATTTGCCACAGAATTTGAGGTTACTTTGTTTGCTGAAATTGGTTAAATTAATAAATTTGCTCCGTTTCGATTCGGGGCACACATCAATTGACATGGTTAGTGGATACCAGTGATATTCCTTGCCAGATTGTTTGTAAAATTGCAAATACAACTGAAAAATGTATTGATTTGTATGTGTCCACTTCACTTAATCAAAGAGTGATTTATTTTACTTGAGTTAAATTTGCATTTAATTCAGTCAGGATATTAAACTCAGTGCTCACTGAATATTCATTACGATTAATTCGCTCGGCTTTGTAAGTTGATAAATTGCCAATTGATTTATTGTATTGTATCATGACACCTTTATCAAATATAAATCTCTCTTTCGTTTCCTAAAAAATAAACAGTAAAATTGAATTGAACTTTTGGAATTATGATTTGAAAGTTACTAAACAATATATTTGTATTACGGAATAAACAAAAACTACACATTCTATTAAGAGTTGCATACTTTTTTTGCGGAAATGTTCAAATGAGCAAGTACTTACATTAAGTTGTGTATTTATAGTTTTAATATTAATTACTTCTAACCGGATGTATTAAGTGAGGAAACATTTGCTTTGTTTAATTTATTTAATTGAATCATTAAAACTTGTTGCGATATTTAATATCTATGAGCGCATATTAAATTTAACTGTTCCATATCCATCGCCTTCAGCTAGAAAAATATTTTCTTGATATATTTTACCATTGAGGCGATAACGTCCTTCTCGCATTGGTACGTTTGGTAGACTGAATTTTGGTACGTAATTTTTAACATAATAATGGCCCTAAAAATTATAAATATTTCATTTCTTTCCATAAATACGATATTGTAATTATAAATTAATTCTAAGTACGAGTTTGGCTATAACGACGACAATGACAATATACATTTTGTTACTAAAGGACAAAATAATTGCATATTTGTTTTTTTTTCGTCTTCAAAATTTGCACAATATTACATATAAAATGTCGGAATGTTTACTAGAAATGTGTCAAATTCTGTTGCAATCCTTAAAGTCAAAATTAACTACTGCATTGCAATGCATAGTTATAAACTAGAATTATTGTCAATAAATTAATACGGTAATACGCCAAGATATAAAGTTTATTTTAGTGTGACTAGTAATTTAACAACAATTTAACCTCGCGATTAAACAATGATGAGGTGACAGTTGGTCTAGAAAGGATTTTCAACCTTTAAGGATAAAGGTTGAAAATCCTTAATTCAACCTAAAGGATTTTATCCTAGGATTTATTTTCATTATCTACACTCAGGATAAAATTCATTATCTACACTCAGATTAAAGAAGATATTATTCATGGAATAGCGAATTATATAAACAATTAGCAATTATACATGTGAAAATAATTCAAAAATTGAGTTTTAGTTAGGTACTTTCATTGCGTTTTACTGCCCTAGATTTTATACGGACCAACTTGTAATTGAAATGAACTCAAGTCTATAAAATTTTTATAATTTTTTAAGAATTCCTAGCTACAATTTCCTAGCTCAGAAATCAATGAAAATAAGCCATTTAGTAAATTCAATTTGGTAAATTATATATAAGTCTTTATAGCCGAAAACTCATTACGATATGTGCTTATTAATACCTTCTTCATTGGTCCGCATCCTGGAATATTAGTGTAAGCCATTACTTCTTTCCAAGGCATAAAAAATTCACGTTTATATTCATCACAAATACCAACATTTACAGAGATTGGATAAACTTTGTACTCATTCGACGTAAATTTGTAAGCCTGTATCTTAGCTTTCATTAAGTCCACATTTAAATCTGTCAGTAAATCAAAAGATGCATTGACAGCGAAGCTGGTGCGATTTATTTTCGAGAACATCACATGTAAATTGCCTCCCAGGGATTTGTTATATTTGGTTACCAATGCACGTTCAAATATTACTTTATACACTGCACACTAAAATCTAATAATTGCTCAACCTATACTTTACAAATTCTCTACTTACTTTGCTGAATATTATCTGAGAAATTAGAAACAGAATTGCCAGAAATGCGAAAGAACAAATGTTCTTCATATCTGCGTTTGTAATTCAAACTAAATAAAAGTCGGATGCAAATGTAGTCATAATGCGAAAATATTATTTAATAATTATATTAATGCAATTTTAATGTCAATACTTTAGTTATTTTAATTCAATTATAAACTCATGAATGATAAGAACTTTACCATTTAATATTATTTTCAATGCTACCATAAGCATCACCTTCTGCTAAAAACATTTTGTCTTGAAACACTTTGACATACAATCGATAACGACCACCCCGCGCTGGTATATTTGGGGTGTAAAATGTGGGTGCATAATTGTTGATATAATAATGACCCTTAAATTATAAATAATAATAACATTTCCACATTAACCTTGTTTAATTAATGAATATTACTTTCTTCATAATTCCACATCCTCGAACATTCGTATATGGTACAGAATCGCTCCATTTCATAAATAATTCCCTCTTATATTCCTGACACAATCCCACTGTCATCGACAAAGGGTACAACTTGTATTCGTTTGCAGTAAATTTATAAATTTGCCCAACACTTTTTATTAGATCTCTATCCAGATCTTGCAGCAAATCAAAAGATGCGGAAATCGCAAAATGGGTTCGATTCATTTTAGTAAATTGTCCTTTCAGATTCTTTGCTATTGATTCATTATATTTAGTAACAAATGCACATTCAAATGTCACGATTAATTTCGCACCCTAAAAGTGCAAAAATCAATTTACATTTACATCCACAATTAAAACGTTTACATAAATTCCACTACTGCAAATTACAAATGAAAAAACCATGAAATAAGTAAAATATAACATTTTTATTAAAAAAAAGAAACTTGCATTATGCTTGCGTCATAAACAAGTTTAAATTGTTTATATATTAACCCTGTAATTCTAAATATATTCATTGTTTGCTCATTATCTATTTACTCAAATTATAGTTATTATTTGCTCATTATCTATTTACCAAAAACAAATTATTTATATTTTATTTCAATACCATGTTATTGGTCTATTATTTGTGTTTGGAAAATAATTGAGCGTATAACGTAACGAAATTGGAAAACGCACTTGTTTGACAATATAATCAGCTACGCTATGATTGCTCTTATAGGCAGATATATTGGAAATGTTTCAATAAAACTTTCTCGCAGGCACCTAACAATAATTGACCAACAAGTGTGTCCAATGTTCGAATTGCATCGCTCATTTGAATAAAATTCAATAGCCGTACAATCTAAATCACTCCAATAAAGTGTGTAAGCGATAAACGAGCAGCAATACGCGTTCGCCATGCTCGAATATCATCAATTGGCGTGAGTTATAACGCACCTCGATAGATAGCTTGTTTCTACAATAAAAATCTCTTCTCTCCGCATTTCCTACCAGCCAGCCGTATCACGTGATGCGTGTGTTATCGCTCGCTGCGGTGCGAGGAAACAAAAAAGTCATAAAATGAAGTGAAATCAATAAAGTATCGCATTCGATGCTCGATTATGTAGTAAATCTATTGAGTATTCATTCATTCCAGCCAACACGAGCCACGAACGCCAACAAACAATGCAAGAAATGCGACACGCTTTTCGTTGATAGCATGAATACAAGTGAATAAAAATGTATCAACAAACACATCTCGTGGTGTGTTGCATTGCGCGCCTTAATGCATTCAGCGCGCGCGCCTGTTGTGTTTAAGAGAATGATATGAAGCTGTTATGCATAATTTTATTATTTGATTGCATTCACCTATCGGTTCTGTAATGCATTCCTATTTATTCATGAGTGATTGTAATCACACATGATATGTGTGTTAATGCATCGTATTCAAGACTTGCACTTACACGAATTGCCTTTAAATATATAAATTGTGAAAATGCCCAACGATAACCTTTCTCGAATCATAAAGCAAAAGTAATAATTTGTAAATATGATCATTAAATTAGGTATATTTGAACGAATATAATAAAACATTAATTGTACATAATTCTACCTACCTGCAGAACCAATGAGAATACTAGAACATTCTAGAGAACACGCATCCAGTAAACAAACAACAATCACGTTTTGATTGATTGCAAATGATTCAAGATCCTGCAGCAAGTAGGCAACGGTCTCTCGAGCATAGTGATTAAGAAGGCATTAGTATTGGTTTTGCATTATTATTACTGCGAATTAGCAGAGATAAGCTTGAAAGTAACGTCAGCGAGTTAATGTATAATTATGCAAATTTAATTAATAAGCGTTCACGCTGCAATATTTATAATTTTTCATAATTGTTGCTTTGTTGTGCGCTGCTATGATTTATCTTAACAGATTATATATTACCAGATATCCAGAGTGCTTTGCTAACTTGCTTAGCAGTAAATAATAGAAAATAAGAGTAAACGAAGGAAATTTTAAGTTGTAATTGACGCATACATATTCACATTGAGTAGAAATGTTTTGGCAGAGTCGAAAATTGTGTTCATTTTGTATCTACCAGCGAGGATTCTCACGTCTGGTGAGACAACAACCGCAGGAAAATCGTGTAATTCATAGTGACCCTTAAAAGATTACATGGAAAATGCAATAATTTATGAGAATATTGTATACGTACTGGTTTCATTATTCCACATGTGGTAATATTTCCATACTGATTTAATTTTGAGTAATCAATAGCAAATTTCTTCTTGCTCTCTTCACACAAACGTTTGACAAGTTTTACTGGCACAGTTTTATAATCGTTACCAGCTAATATAAAAAACATGGAAGTCAACTGGAAAAATCCACTTAAATAATTTTTATTTTCAGTATATCTCACACTTACACGAATTTGATCTAAATTTACAGTTTTGTAAACATCAATTGAATAAGAACTAAAAATTGTTTGATCCTTAACCCTCACACGTACATTTACATTACCAATAACGTCTTTATTTATTTCAACAATCTCAAGTTTATCAAAATTAAATCTATATTTTGCTTCCTAAAATATTCAATTTTTAATTCAATATTAACCTATTACACTTAACTTACCGAAGAGCAAGCTGCAAATAATGCAATTTCAATTGCAATTAAAAACTGTAATTTCATCATGGCTACTGACTGAAATTTCAAAAATAGAATGAGGAAATTGTTGAATCAACTTAACTTTTTAGCAAATATCCGTAGGTTGATTGTTGTTCGATTCAGGTAAGTAATAATAAATAGGTATTTATTATAATGCAATTTCAATCGAATAGTCCTAATGTTTATTTGAGTGTCATATAATTTTAGTAATCACATAGTTGACTAATAATTATGAACGTGGTTGCACACCGACGTAGAAATGAATGTCGAGCAGTTCCACCTTCTGCAGAAGCAACTTGACGCTCAGCATGATGCGCGCCTCTTTGGGAATGTTGATGTCCTTGATTTTCATGCGCGGCACGTAATCTTTCACCGAATAAAAGTCCTGAAAATTCAATTTTCATTAATAGAAAACACACGCATTCAAACGCTATAATAAAAATGAAATACACACCGCTTTATGAACGCCGCATCCTTTAATATTACCATGGTTCTCAATCTCTTTCCAATAACCAAACGTTTCCGAAGTGTATTCTTCGCATGCGGGAAGTGTCAACTTCAAATGCGGTTTAATAGCGTATTCCTGACCGTTGTACACATAAACTTGACCAGTCGCCTAATGAAATAAAACAAGGTTAATTTCAATACTTGAACTATCTATTAAAAATTGATTTCTTACCATAACCTCATCGAAATTCATATCGCTTAGCAAGTATCCGGATCCATCGACTTTGAAATGAGTTTCATTAATTGTTGCACAGGTTATTGACACATCTTTCAGCAATTCCTTATTATACGCAACAAGTTCGCATTTCTCAAACTTAATATTGAAATGTCCTTCGTCATTATTCGCCTAAAAATAAACATTTTGCAAACAAACTGGAAAATTATTACCCAAGTGGAAACTTACAGCAACCATGCAAATTGCAATTGCAAGAATTGTAATTTTAGTCCACATTTTCTAGTTAATAATTATAGCAAACTAGGAATTAAGTCAAACTGTTTGTGATACTTGGATTAAACTCGCGTGCTTATTTATACGCGAGTAAATGACAAAAACTCAAAAATATGCAATCAAAATATTATTACCAGTAATTACTATGAATAATCATGAAAATATTCAAACACTCTTCCGTTTCCTCTTTGCCTTCGAATGTGGGCAATCTATCTGATGAAACAAATGTTTAAATAATGATATTTTTATCATGATGAACGCACTCAAAAAATAACAATTACATAATCGATGAGCATAAATAATATTCGTATTGCAAAATGTGAATTTTGGTTGCAATTAAATTGATAAAATAATTGACGCCTGGCGATTGGAGATATATTGATGGACGGCTAATTACAGATCTAAAGTTACATAAAGCAAATGCGCTCGGCTTGATAACAATACATCTGCGGCTATTAATCATCTCACGGCGAGTGCCTTCCTTCCTTTCGCGCGCATATTTTCATGACGAAGAAGAGGACAAGGAGGAACAAGCGCACCGCATTATTATTATCATCATCATCATCATCATCCGCATCTCGCGCGCTCTGTACCTATATTGACTCGTACGTTTTACTAACAAGATTTGAATTTCACGATCATCACGACACGATACGACACGTTCCAACCAGCGCGCAGTGCACTCGTTGCTCGATCTCTTCGTGCTGTCTGCTCACTTCTTCTTCGTTCGTCTCAAAACGACGTCGAGCGTTGGTAATCGTGGAAGTGCTGTTTCCTAGAGTGCGGTGTGCACTTCATTCACGTGAAATATTTCTCTCTACTTGTTCGCGCACATAGATAATAATAAATCTAATGGCAATGCCGATTCGAGTCACTTATTATTGCTTAAATGCCTTCAGGATATTTCAATTATACGTGTTATAATTTATTGTTGCTTGGGAATAATTCGAATACTTTGAATGCATTCGAATAATGTGATGTAACGTTAATTTGCTTATTGTAATTTTTCCTCGCTCAACGCACATAAAAACGAATAAAAATTCGGGTATAAAAAGAGATTTCTTAAATTGTTTATTTCTATTGCCTCAGGAATTTGGATAAACATTTTCTCTATGACTTAATTAAATTACCTCTTTGAATAAGTTCTCGATGCAAATATCTTATTGCATTATTGAATGGCATTGATTTAAATACATAATCGATGCACGTGAATAGGAAGCCATTCATAGTGGAGCTCGGAATAATTTCCTTTATGTAAATGCAACTTAGATATTTATTTATTTATATTGTAATTATAGAACAAGGTACAAAACGTGCAAGAATTACGGCTTGTCAAGTGCACTTATTTATCATGCATTGCGTATTGAATGCGCGTACAATTTAGATAAGACAAATTTGCATTTGCAAAGAAATTCCGCACAACTTGCGATTTGCTTTAGTTTTTGGTGTTATCTAAGCCCATTTCTCCATTGCACGCGCAACATTTGAGAACATTTGCGACGAATTGTTCGCAATAAACGAGTGCGGAAGTCGTCTCGTTGATGGCGCGTTTTTATCGCCAGTGTGTACATCGCCAAATAGGTGCTGATGAGCGCTTCTTCTTCTTCATCTTTATCTTCGTCGTCTGCAGCGGACAGTTCGTTCTCATGAACAGCAAGTGACAGCCGCGTGCGATCGCACATCTTCTTCTTCATCGATTACAGTTGTTCGGCACTTGTGGCGATTGCCGATGATGATGATGATGAATGAACAGCGTGCGCAAAGTTCCGTTTTATGCATGCGACGCGCGCAATAATGCCATTCATGATCCCGATGCGGTATGCGCATAAGGAATAAGGAAAAACTTATGACTTTTTCGGAATGCTGTGTTAAGCGCCATCCCGATCGCGAGTGATTTTTCAGAACGAATTAAACATTTCAGCGTGCATTGCACGTCTTGCGGCCGATTGGTGTTTGCCCTAATTTGGCCCTGAGAAACGTCTCAAATCCAGAATCTGCGACGCACGCTACAATAATAACAATAAAATGCATGGACATACAAAGTAATCTTAACATCTAAAAATGCATTCGTAAATGCATGTAAATATGTTCGCTAAACGCCGCAATTCCGCAGAGTTACATGGGTGTTCCAGGCAGTTTCGAATAGCAGACTTACTGCATATTGGATGAAATTGAAATTAAGTTTTTACTTTGCGGTAAATAATTTATTATCATCATTACCACACGCTGAAAAATTCTGCACATATTTATGCATTCATTAGCATTATAATTGCAACATGGTGTAATAATCTGAAAGTTATAAACACTTTGCACATTTAGTTCTTTTTTAATTACACGTATTTACGACACACAGGGTGTTTTAATATTTCGCAATTCAATCCAAGCCATATTGAAATAATATTACGAATATTAAATACCCTATTAGCACATTCACATTTGATAACCGCAAGATTCAAGTGAAATACATTTTTAGTACTTGTCAATCAGAAATTATTATGGATATAAATTAAAACTTTTATTGTCCAAGCTGACAATCTAATAAAACAGTTTAGTTTTACATTAAAACAATAACAGCGCATTAGAAATACCAAGTCAAGGATAAAGTCTTTCATTTCATTCATTCATTGTGATGCGATAATGCAATCATAAAAGAGTATCGAATATTTAACTACTTTTTTATTGACGAATTATCTTATACGTATGGATCGAGAAATGCACTCTAAAGTAACATAAAATAAATAACACGTTTAAAGAGGTGGGACATTTGCATGTTGATTAAAAATATTAAAATTAAAATTAGTGTCAGCATGAGAAGAAATGAAGCAATTTGCATATTGCAATGCATATTTTGTTTGTTCGCTTTTCAGCCTAAAAACGCATGAAACGCCGTTAATAAATAATTCACTTAATGAAGCGAACGCAGGTCTGCTTTCAATTAATTTTATTCGCTCGTATCGTCCACAGATTCTCTTCGCAGCGTCTCGCAACTTTATAGTAACAGTGGAAATTTATTGTTGGATATTTATATGGATATTGCCGCTTTCAAATTAAAAGTTTGCTTCGTCAATCTCTCCACGCACGCTGAATGGAAAGTCAGTGTGGCGTCTTCAAATATCGTAAAACGCTTTTATGTATTTGAATGGAGCACTTGGCTTAATCTAATTAAGATATTCTAATTAAATTGGATATTTATATTATTTATGTGTCATTTACATGTTGCACATTAATTTGCTTCATTCATAATACAGTTTCACTCTTACTTTTATTATTTCATCTTTTCACATTAGCAATTTTTATTACAGACTAGCTGTCTGGACAGGCTTCGTTCTGTCGAATTTTATTTTTAAAATAAATTTTCTATTTCCTACACTGCAATACCTTTTATACTAATGTGCACAATATTTTGGGTTTCTTTACTTGGCGCTTACAGGAATAAAGCTGGCGGTTTCCTAACGCTTGAGCAGCTAACACACAATTGTAACACCACAAATACTCAAGAACAGAC
>JARJDV010000173.1:0-52109 GCA_030264675.1 Anaulacaspis nigra | reverse complement strand
CCTTTGCGGACGAGTGTCGGCAAATAGCCGCCCAAGCCGTTCTCTGCGTTGCGGACGCGTGTCGGCATATAGACGTCCGAGTCTCGCGCTGCGTCTGGCGTATTTTAGTGTTTTGAACGATATCACACAATGTAAAATTATAAAATACCTTCTACATTAAAACTACTAAGTTAATGTCCTTGTAATTTTTTCGAATTTTGTAAAAATGTTAACGCAAACGTAAGATATAAAGATTTTCTTTAATGCGTGCGCCAAAACCGCGCGTCCCCAGCGTCACTTGCCTGCCGAGCGCCTCCGTCCGCAAAGGGTTAAAATGCAAATACATCTTTTCGTACCACTCCGATGACAACGCTCGTACAACGAATCTTCCTACTCCACGAGTCAAGTTCGGAAGGACGACAAATCTTAATAGAATTTTATTGTTTCCAGTTTTTGGATAGAAGTGATTAAGATGTACAATGGACCATTTCTGACACTGTGTATTGGTGGAGGTGTTTTATTAGCCATCGTAATAATTGCACTGTTAATCGTAAGTACCATATGTGTTCAGAAAATAAATATAAATTATAATATTGCTTACAGGAGATGAATGCTTTTTTAATAGCATTCTTATTTATTGCTCTCATAATTTGCTTTGAAGTAGGAATATATTCTTCAAAATTAGTCAACATGGTAATTATATTTAATGTTTATGTTCGATTGCTTTAAAAATCCGTTTTTAGTGCGATTCGTTTCAAGATTATACATTTTACGTGATTCCTTGGGATGGCGATGTGCGTGTTGCAAAAACATTAATGTTTATTAATTTGAGATGTCGTCAATATATTTCTTTGGAAGTTGGTAATATTTTTACTATAAACAATCAATTTTTACTTAAAGTATGTTGCTAATTTCAATAAGATTAGAATATTCTCAATATATCGAAGATTATTATTTTTTAGGTATTTAACTTCACCTATTCGTGTGTTGCAGTTTTTGTTAATATTAAAAGGAAACATCCACATTAAATATAAATATTTCCTTGGTTTGAAAAAGTTAATTATCGCATAAATAAGTGTAAAACAGAATAGGCAACGCATCTTACTTAGTAACTTTGTATATTTTAAATAATCGTACAGCCATAATTAATAAAAAGTTGAATGTAGTAGGTATTTTAATTCTAGTAATGCCTCGATATTTAAATGATTCGACATTGGTTTCAATTTTTATATTAATTATAAACTGCTTGAAATAAATCAACTTCATTGATTGATTAAAGTCTTTGATGTAGGAATAAATCAATCAAAGGTAACAGCACCTGATAATAATGCACAACCTTCAAAGAAACATAACATTTGACCACAAATATCTTACTATTAAATATTCACATTAAAATGATACATATTTAATCCGTGTTTAATTCCATTGACAAAGAATAAAATAAAGCATATTGTGTATGCTCTATCTGTTTGATTACTTATATATTCAGTCTAATGTAATCTAGGTCATGATAAATTATTAATTAATTACATCAGCTTCTTCAATGAGCCATATTATTGTATTATTACACTTTCGCACAACTACTTTGTGTGACAACTTTAAATACATGATTGATTTAAGGATACATTTTGAACACTTTTAATTTCAAAAGCAGATAAGCAAAGATGTTTTAGTGAACTTCCTATTTCTCTACGATGACAAAGTTTGTCGCAACAATAAAAATGACACAATAATAATAGAGGTCTAATCGCAACGTAATTTGTAACAGTAATAAAAGATGATGGTAAGGTCATATGAATAGTGCCAAATTGAGCTAAACAATTAGGTTTATTATATTGAGGTGCGTGCACTTCAGGATTCGTAAGACAGGGTGTTTGATGGTGACCAACGATCCATGGCTGAATTGGTGGTGACCTGTAGCCCTTTGCAGGCTCAACCCCACACTAGTAGCTTTGTTCCGTTTATCGGGTGTTATACTGATGAACCACAATCATCTTCACTCAATACCTACTTCTCTAGTAAGCATTCATCCTTAATGCATTCCTACTTACCTCTCAAACACATTGTAAGCCAATCACGCCTTGAAAATTTATAAAAAGAAGAAAAAACGAATATAGTGTTAAGCATTAGTTAATTGGATTAATCATTACAACTTTTCCGCCTGGGGCTGATCTCCATGGATGTCTAGCACTCATCCCTACGAGAGTATGAGGAAGCAGGATTCGCTACCCTCATTTAGCTTCGTTTTCTGTGAAACTTGTAATGAAAATTTAAATTGCGCAATATGTTCATCAAATGTCCAATCTTCAAAGGGCACAATCAAAGACCAAAAGGTAAGTACCCAAAATAAGATTTAATCTTTCTTATAATCATTTCATTGCCTTCTTTACTCTGAGACGAATGATTAATTATTTGCGTTTTGAAATTAGATTTGAAGTATTGTTTATGTAAGTGTTAATTAAATTACATACATAATTCAAACTTATTATATAATTGATTCATGAATATACAATTGCTTCATACATTGAACAAATCGATTCAGTAGAAAACTCAATAAGAAAATACTTAATTAAAAACAGGAATGTCATGTTAATTGATGGCGAAGCAAAAATAAGATTAAAAATAATCCTTGTGTTCTAAATATATAACCAAAACAGCATTATAAAAACACTTTGCAAATTTCTCAGTAAATATAATTAATTATAAAGTTTCTCATTAAGAATGCAAACGTCAGAACGTAGAACTAATTCCATAAATATGTATACAACAACGTGAAAACCTTCGACTTATCCATATTTGATTATTTCAAATACGGCATGTGAAAACTTAATCTATTATCTTTTAATATCTGGTTATTACGTGTGTATGTTTACCAATGTTTACTTACTAATTAACATCATTACTTTTAAAGTATAATCAAACATGTTTTCTGGGAAATTTTGGGAAATAATTTGGCACTTACTAGCCAAATTTAGAAAACGTGTAGCTATGTTAACGAAACATTTTCTCTATCTACCTTTAAAAACAAAACAATCACAAAACGAAAATGTTAATTTAACTGTTATTAATTACTTTAAAATATAATGATATTTTTGCAGGTAGAAAATTAATTCAAAAGACGTTATTATCATTTATAAATTATAAATAACTAATTTTTGAAAGGCGTGATGATGACGTTTTTTAATCATGTCAAATATAGAAGTTAATTTTGAATGCATTTTATAATAAGAATAATAATTAATTAAAATTTAAAACGTACATACCTTCAGGTAAACAACATTGGACTACTTTCTCAAAAGTCTATTAGCGCAAATTTCGATTTGGCAATCTAACAATGCCAAAAAATTGCAACTACATGGTCATGACAAAACCAAGCCACGCATAGTCAAAAATTGAGCAAGTTAATTCAGCTTGTACAACTTGTAAAAAAAAACTTGGAATATTACTCAACCGCAATTATAGGTCATCAAGATAGTGAAGTATATTGTAAAATACGGATCAGCAATTACATTGTTCAAATTATTAATTATTTTCAATGTTACTTATCGGTTTTGATTCATGTAATTGATTTACTGCTTTCTATCACGTACAATCTAAACTAATTACATCTGAAACTTGTTCTTTGCATAAACCACGAATGCAAAATCATTTATTGTTCTTCTTTAATACGTTTTTTTTTTAATTCGAGAAAACGACGTGATTCATCAAGCTTGTTTATGAAAAGCAGGAGATTTTAATATTCATGACAAGATCAAATTGACTGTCAAGTGGATATTTACACCGCTTTAGGGTTTTGGAAATTCCGAGTGGGATTTTCATATGAAGTAAATTGAATTCGTACGAAGTGACTTTGAATAACATTCACGCAGCGGCCGAATAGAAAATCCCACATTTCAAATATTTGCGCCACCATTTATTTACTCTGATCATTCACAACAAAATAGTTGTTAATTATAAATCGTTAACATTGAATTGTTATCAATTTTTTTTCAGTGCGTCGTAGTTATTTCTCGTCCAATTCAGATAGCATGTGTCTATCAAGTGGACAAAAGTATTCCAACAGTAGTTATACGCACATAAGCCAGCCAATGATGATAAAATAAATCAAGTCAAGTTCGTGTCACAAATTTAGAATTTATTATTGTGCGACCATCATGTCCGACGACGGCGTATTATTTATAGCAACAAAGAGAAAAAGACGCTTTCAACACTTGCAAAATGCAAACCGCAAAATGCCATATTTTATATTGTAATACGATTTTTTATTGAATCGGACGCACAAGTACAAATTAAATAAACTTTAATTAAACTTAATGATGTTGTATTACGCCCATGTTTGTTACGCATTAATTTGTACGTTAATGAAAGGTATTTAATTAAGAATAATAACTAACACTAATGGAATGTGTTGTAATTTGAGATTTCATCGAAACACAAAAACAAAATAAAGTAATTTACGCGGCCATCAAGCGGGCCAAAGTGTTATGGATGTGATTAAAAACCAGTTAGTTGCTTGCAAGATTTCGTTGTTATGTATAATTAAGTAGTCCATTGCACTTGATAGAAAATTATCATAACCTTTGCTAAGAAAACAAGTATAATTATTATTTATATTGCTACTTGGAAAAGAAGCCATTTTGTTCATTCTTTTTGCCTTAATTCTGTTGTTTCTCAAGTACGATTATGTCGTTCATTGCACTCACTAAAAACTATTCTTCTTAGAACTATTTTAAGCCGTTGTACGCTCATAATTGTCCATTCATTATTGCTTTTTGTTATCATTTAAAGTATTCGGATTTTAGAAAATTTCAATGTCAGAAGATTCAAGAAAGCTCAAAGTCACAAGCGCACGAAATCGAAAACCGGTTCGATTTAAGCGAGCACGTGGTTGGACTTCATTGAAAAAAGTTTTTGCGTCCGTAATTGCCTCACACGCACCACAAGTGAATTGGTTTTATCTATTTCGAACGTACTTTTATTTATGATTCCCCATTCGAAGTAATACTCGCAGTTGTATTTGGCGGTAAATGGAGTTGTGCAACACTGACGTCGATTATGATAATTGTTCGACAATTTCGCGGTGGAAAACGATGACTCGGAAACACATCGAGCGCTTTCAGAGCGAGTTTAGTTAGTTAAGCGCTCAGCGCGTTCGCGTCCGTACGCGTATCAATCAAGCAGGCGCGCGCGACTTAAGTCCAGTTTTGCGGTCGAAAGGCGCCAAGCGCAATAATAAATAAGTACATGCCGCACGCAGCTGCAATTCGCATTTGGAGCACGTGCAGCTCCCAGCACTCGCTATAGTATTTAGTGATAGTTGTGCACAAATCAAATTCACATTCGTCAAAATATCGAAACCGATTTATCAACAAAGTTGTGACACTGAGAGTGACTGACTGACGTGTTGCGTCTTCTTTTTTAATCTTGGTTTAGTTTTTGTTGTGTTTTGAACGATGACAGTACAAAAGAAGTTGGTCGCCCCTGACGGCGGTTGGGGGTGGACGATTTGTTTCGCCTACGCATTAAATCATGTAAGTCATAGTTAACTAGCACTGAGTTTAAAGTACCATCGGCTTATTTTGTTGTTTTTATGGAGTTCGTTGCGAAATTTTAAGTCTGTGCGGAGCGCAAATCGGATGAGCGTTAAAACTTAATAATAGATGTACCAACCTTGGCGTGATTGCCATTGCGCTGCATTAACGTCGTCGAAAACTAAATACAAATGAAAAAATCAAACATTTAAAGTCAGTTATTTCATCACAATGTGTGATTGATGGATTTGAAAGACATAAACAAATTAAATAGAGAATTGCTTACATGTTTGCAATTACACGTGGAATTTTATACTCACTTCCTTGAGTGTAATTTTATTTTTATTACAACCAGTTACTTGCATTCTATCTGAATAACTTACTTGCGTAGATGTTCGTTTCATTTCAGTTGCCACTTGAACTTTGTGATTTATGATGAATCATTTCATTCAAAATTCTAAAAATTATTCGATTCGAAAATAATGTGAATTGTTAGTATTTCGCGCTTGAATACGTCATGGAAAATAATCATTCGTGAACCTACATCAACATTAAAAAATAATCAAATTACTTAATCAATAACTGAGTATCATGAAAATTATATCAAATATATTTCCAGGTATGTTGTAATAGATTGAAATAAATTAATAAAAAGCTTTTTATTCATTGATGTAGTAAATGAGTTAAAATTTCATTCGATTTATAAAATAAAGTGCACAGCACTTTCAATACAGCAGTTTATGTTTCGCATCAAAAATAGGTCACAATTTGATAAACCCCCAGGAAATTATAATATTCACTGACAGTTTGCTTGTAAGATAAAAATGCTAAGTAATTCTCAGTTCCTATAAGGAAAAAATACGTTTGACGAAATGTGTTCGATCGTAAAAACCGAAACTTTAGAATGTTTTACGCCACGACTGCGAAATGAACAACAAGTCGGCACATTTTTCATTTAAGTGCATATAATTATATGACATGGAATAGCTGCAAGTCATTTTCATATCAACAAATAGCAATTTTCTCTATAAACTTTTAAAAGTTCCAATGGAACCTATCAATTAGTTACGTGCTTAACACATGTGTAAGCAATTGAAATGTTTTCTGCAATAGTCAATATGTGCAAGAATAAGCTTGAAAGTAACTTTTATGCTTTATTGTTCAAGATCATTAGACTAATTAAAAGCTTTGTTTATAAGGCATTAATTGCGTGTAAATTAATGTTCATCCTGTATCTTGTATGATGCAAAATTAATTAAGGTTTCATGGATTTCAGCTGTACACTTATTAAAAATGCGTCATGTTCTTCGAAAGCGCGTGATGCTGAATAACATTGAACGGCGAACAGTTAGCAAATAAAGCAATAAACTGATGCTTAATATTAATGTTACTGTTAAATTGACTGATAAATTTATCAAACATACATTTTACAACTGGCTCATTTCCTTCACGTTTACACTGCGATTGTAATGCGAATACGAAAAAGTAAATTCACAGTTAAATGATTACTACAACCAGTTGAAAGTGGCTATTTTGAGTTATATACGCCGAATATAAAACGCATGCGCATCCTATCATGTAATATATCAAAAAGTTTCGTATGCAATATGCATAATGCAATAAAAGTTGCATGTTATTTCATATTTTTATGTTCTTTACGTTCAATGAAATAGCGCATCGTATGTAATACCCACAAACGTCACACATGTGTCTTGTATGTACATAAATTACCCATTTATTATGTTGATATTGCGCATGGAATGTGTACAACTAAATGAAACACCTGATAGAAATCCAAAAAATACCCAAAACTATACAATATGTTATTATGTCATTAAATTAATACTGCAAACATTGCTTTCAACAATTAGCAAATTTTTAACATACTTTCATAATATTTCTGCCACCTACAAATAGTAATTCACAATGCAAACTCGTAAACCAGTTTATACGATTATGCGCATACGTTTTATGAAGTTGTTACGAGGGTTAATTAATTAATGTAATAACAATATTAGTGGTAATCCGATACGATAATAATGATATTCAAATTGCAAATGAGGGATTGATTGCGTTGAATCAATTTTCCGATTCATTGATTCCCACAAAATACAAGCATGAAATTCACTTGTTGTGCGTACATGTTGAATTAAATGCAAGTGTCACCTTGGGCATCTATTAACAAAGTTATTCGTTTCGCAATATTGGTTTTCCAAGTCGTAGAAAAAACGTTTGTCGAGATAACATTGAATCAATAATTGACATTATTCACTGTGTACACACGCATGTTTTCTTCCTAGTCCAGACATAGTCTATTCTGTTGTTAAAGACGAAATAAGTATTTTGTTTTCAAATCTACACTGAAGGCCTTTTTACACAGATATGACCAAGCAATAAATAATTGATTAGAATTTATCTTATCACTAATGCAATGATTTCATGATAAATACTTGTTATGTCATGAGATGAATCGCGGTTTCATGTGTCGACTGCAATACGCAATTGAACGAATTTCTATAACAGAATGATTCATTAAATTATATATTATTTCGAATTATCATAATCAGCTAGCAATTCTGTTCATAATATTTATTTATTTATATAATTAATAAATGTTTGGCGGCAATATATAATAATTATTGTGCATTATGATGCATTTTTGTTAACATTACATTGTATTGTAACCTTTTTCAATTGGTGTTAAATTGGTTTCAATTGATATTAATTATAGTGCAATGAAAGACGAATCTTACTTGTACTTTTTATAATGATTTTGTTTATCCACAACATATGTGTAAATGTATATTTAATTAAGATTTGATTATTTCCAGTTAATCTTAGTTCCAATAATGACAAGCTTCGGACTTATATTCAAAGACACATTTGTTGAGCTCGGTTTTTCTGCAACGGATGGCTCAGTAATCATCAACATGAATGCAGCCTTCAGCATGATGACCGGCTTGATCAATGGTCCTCTACTTAAATACTTTGGTCCTCGAAAAGTATCCATCGCAGGTGCCTTCTTCACAACCCTCGGTGTTGTGCTTACATCGTATGCGCGTTCGTTTACGCATTTTTTGATTACTTACGGGCTCATCACATGTGAGTATACATAACCTTAATTATTATTGCGGTTTAATTGTTATTGCTGATAAATTATTCAAATCCAAGCTAATTCCACTTAACACGACGTTCATTCAATAATATAACAAGGCCAAAAATTAAAAAGGCAAGAAAAAATAGAATAACTTTATAAAATTAGCTGATAGCGGTCGAAATAAGTGCGCGCGTTCGCGATGGTGAATGTAATTCGATTCACTTTTACTTTTTCATTGATCAGCATCGCGATTGCTTGATTGTCGGTCAAAGTCAATGCATTCATCTAATTACTAATGTGTTTCGTTTCGCCAGCATTGGGCATGGGAATGGGCATGTCCTCGTATCCGTACGCATTGAACTTGTACTTTGTGAAGCGGCGAAGCAAGGCCGCCGGCATCGCAATGACCATCACGGGCTTGGGGCCGGTGCTCATGCCGCAGATGATAAGTCTACTGCTCTATCTCTACGACGTGCAGGGGGCTATGTTGGTGATAGGCGGCATCGCGGCGAACTCCTTCATCGCGGCCTTCCTCCTCCAGCCGGTGAAATGGCACATGGTCGAGCAGCTCGTCGACGACGAAGAAAACATCGGCAACCAGGACGAAATTAAATCAACACTTCTACCGGCAACTACAACAGGTGATTGCAAACTGTCCTACTTAACCCAACTTCTTTCGCGTCACCATGGCGACTTTTTGGCGTAGATAATTTACGCAGCCTTACTTTTTAAGCGATTGCATCATTATGCAAATAATTTCTATTCATTCGCTTTCGTATTATTTCAATGCCTCAATGATTCGATTGTTTTTAAACCACGTGATTTTGGTTTGCAGACGAGAATGAGAAGGAGAATAAACTGTACGACAAACGCAACTCGTTGATGCAATCGATGGTATCAATTGATCATGACTTGGAAGTGCAAGCAATCTACGGAATGGACACACCACTTGGAGGCAGCGTGCTGTCCTTAAACAACTGTACGACAAACTCTAATCAAACTTGCTCGTTTACTAATAATATATTTATAGACGGTTTGAAGTCGCGCAAACAATCAATCAGCAGCTTCAAATTACCTCACGATGAATTAAAGAACAACTCATCGCACAGACTTAACGAACGTCGATCGGTCAGCGACCATCGTGATGACAGAGTGCCAACGATCAATGAGAATGTGACAATTGCGGAGTCAGGTGAGAATGGGAAATCGAAGGAATTGGAACGTGAAGTCCTAACGGCCAAGAAACGCAAGAACGTCTGTCAACGTGTACTCTCGACCATTGTCCGAATCTTTGATTTGACGCTGTTTAAAGATCCAGTCTATATCAACATAATGTTGGGCATGTCTTTGGCAGTCTTTGCCGAAATCAATTTTTCGTTACTTACGCCATTTATCTTGGTGGATTTTAATTTATCTACAATGCAAATTGCTACTTTCCTTTCGACACTTTCTATTGCCGACCTGTGCTTTAGATTTCTGTCGCCGTTCATTGGTGATTTTCTGGATAAACCACCAAGAATTATGTACATGTTTTCATTGCTTTTATTAATTTCAACGAGATTTAGTAAGTTCTCTTTGACTTTTAAGTGATTTAATTACTAAACATGCGTTAATTTTAGCACTGTTGATTTTTGACGATTATAACGAATTGCTCGGCGTGGCTGTTATACTCGGCATTGCCAAGGGAATTCGTACGGTATACTGGACGTTAGTAATACCAAACTATGTGCCAATTGAACGACTTGCGAATGCGTCCGGAATTCAGATGGTTGTGAATGGTTTGTTTATTATGGCTGGTGGACCAATTATAGGTAATTAATTTGCCAAATACGTCTATAAGGTGCAAGTCAATTAACTGATTAAATTATTTGCAGGTGTAATTCGTGATTTAACTGGCAGCTATCGTCGTTGTATCTTTGTTCTGAATGTAGTAACAGCAACAACTGTTGTCATGTGGACGATTGAGTTGCTTTACAAGCGCGCTAAACTTAAGAAAATCCAAAAAGATGAGAAAAAGCATCCTGAACAAACGGTAGCAAATAACTTGAGAGCAACAATGTAAGAAAATTATGCCTTAATGAACTAAGAATCACGTACGAAACGGATAACTTATTTTTACACTTCAAGATATTATTGTGATACGTTGCATGTGCAGCATTTAGGTATAATGCATAATATGTATGTCATTTTATACTTACTATTTAAGCAATTCCACCAATTACTTACATGTACATTGTAAAGTCACAAGTAGCGTAAGTTCATTCACCGAAACACGTCGAAAACGAATGATGTGCGCACTTTGCGCAATTATTCTGAATGTAATTAATGTAAAATAGTTTAATGTATTTTTTACATTACGATCATTAGTCGACCCAGTAGGCTCAATAGTAATAGTATTTTGTATTAAACTTGTATAAAATTATTATGTATTTTAATAATTATTTTTACGCGTTATTAAAAACTATTTATTTTTATCAATGTTTTTTTATTGAAGAAAAGAACAACTATTTATGTAGTGAGTTTGTTGAGAAATAGGTGAAAGTTTATGTTATTTCACGAATAAACAGTATTTAGTAAAATTCGTCGTGCTATTTTCACGGCCGCGCCACACGTGTAAAAATAGCATTTGTAAGGTTAAATCAGCTGTTTGTCTATACAAAACATTGGTATTTTTGTTCTTTATTGCGTAAAGTAGATCGCGAAATTTAAACGTTAACAGTGTGTTTATGAATTATTAGCATGTGGAACATTGTGCGAAATAAAATAAGTACAAGGATTACTTCCATTTCTTGTGAATTATTCTCGTTAAAACAAACGCAGTTTCAGCGCGCCCAAATAAGGTGTTTCCGTGCATTACAAACTCCCAAATCAAATTGTATTCAGAATAGTAAAACAGTGGTCACGAATGCGCGAAATGTGTACTTAACGAGAGCGGAGTTTAATGCCACTGTTGAGGAATCCTTACAAAAATGGTGCGTTGCTTTCAAAAAGCAAGATATTTCAGAACCCTTGGAATCGATAGCTAATATACTTGCAAGCGTATTAGGAACAAATAATGTATACTTATTAGATAATATATAAAACTTGATTGATTTCTTATGTTTATTAACCTTTAGTTAGGAGATGTGTACAAATACAGAAAAACAATACTCACAGATGGACAATTGGAGAGGATGAACGTCATGTGTGAAAAGCGGCTCGAAAAGTAAGATTCCCTTCTTGAAATCTCGAGGTGAAAGAGTTAATTTTAGGATGCCCGTGCAGTATATTATCGGCGAATGGGATTTCCGTGAAATCAACCTGAAGCTTCAACCACCAGTGTTCATCCCTCGGCCGGAAACGGAAATGCTAGTCGAGCTCGTTCTGCAAGATCTGCACGAGCGCAATGAAAACGCACAAGTTCTGGAGCTGTGTTGCGGAAGCGGAGCCATCAGTTTGGCACTTCTTCATAACATTGAAAATGTAAATATTAAGGCTCCCAAAAACAATACGAATTTAATAAACAATTCTTTTATTTCAGTTGCAAATGATAACAATTGATAAATCGATCGAAGCCTGCAAGTTATGTAAAGAAAACGCTGAACGTTTAGGCGTTTCAAATCGAATTGAAATTCAGCACTGCGCCGTTGAAGACTTTGAAACTAAAAAGATGTTTGACGTCATTGTGAGTAATCCACCGTATGTGTTATCCGGGGAAATGAAGACTCTTCAGCCTGAAATTCTAAGGTAAATTGCACTTGAACGAAAAAAAACGTAGAAAAATGAAACGCCTTTCAAATATTGCATGTTATGATTGTAAAGTGAAGCGTAATGTATTTACATTAAACGCTGTTTGTGTGGGATGCGTTTAAGCAACTTAACTTATATTACGCTTGCAGATATGAAGACGTCGCGGCGCTGGATGGAGGCGAAGACGGGCTCACTGTGGTTCAGCAAATATTTAATGTGGCGGCGCGATTTTTAAATCCGGGCGGACGATTATTCCTCGAGGTCGATCCGACGCACCCGCAGCTTATCGCCGAGCGGCTTGCGCATAGCCGCCAGCTCTCCTACGTCGGCGGCCACAAGGATCTCAGCGACGAGACGCGTTTCGTTGAGATAATTAAAAATT
The DNA here is from genome assembly GCA_030264675.1 of Anaulacaspis nigra. NCBI lineage: Eukaryota > Metazoa > Arthropoda > Insecta > Coleoptera > Staphylinidae > Anaulacaspis > Anaulacaspis nigra. The sequence goes on along the minus strand of JARJDV010000173.1, from coordinate 39,391 downwards.
GAAAACATGGCCCGCTTTTATACCTAGCCTGGGGTCGCCTTCTCGAAGGATCAACAGCGATAATAACATCGTCAAATGCAAGCACAACCAATTAATGCTGAGAGCTGGCAATTCTTGAAATGGGAATTAAACTGTTACGTTCTTCTCTTTTGTTTCATTGGTTTCATTATAATATACATATATAGTCAACATCAGAAGTATGATGCGTAAATTGAAATCGAAATAAATGAGAAATGTTCATTGTTTCAGCGTGTTTAGAGTGTGAGTTGAGATCACGTTTGCATTTGCATCCAGCGGGCGTCCGGCTTAGACGTCGCCACGTTAATTCAGCCACGTTTTCCTCCTCCCATCGCCCTTCACACCGTAACTCTTATTTATTTCTATACATTTTATTTTCATTACTTCTATATTTGAATAATCTAAACTGTGTGCGCAAAGACTGCGAAGGAGGAAAATCTTAACGCACCACGAATAAACATCGCCCACTGATGCGCATGCAAACGATGTAGATTATATGGTAACATTTATATTTTGTGTGCTTTGCTTAGCTTAAGAGTCTTCGAGAAGGGGTTGGCCCATTTGATCTGATTCCTCATCGGACTCGTGTGTGTATCGCTGTGGTGCGAAGTGCATGGGCCTAACATCACTTGTCACTGAAAAGATATGCGCTTGTTGACTTCAACGTTTAGGATTTTGTTTAATACATTGACTGCCAAATCATTTTATAAGAAAATATCCATCGGGCCACGGAAATATTTGGTGTCACACGAAATCAGGTGACATGGCAGGCTACGTGTTAAAAGTAGATTTTTGAGTGAAAGTTCTAGAAACTAACCGGAATTGTAGTAGTCATCCATATCAGCTGTGAAGGGATTACGCTTCTGGACACGACCAAGTCGAGGACCAAACCATAAACCAGTGTTCATCGTTTTAGCTCCGTTACGCTTCATGTCTAGGGGTTGAGAGCGCCCAATGCGTGGGAAAGCGTATAACTCATTTCTCAATTTGGCTATAACAACAGTAAACAAAAACAACGTAATAATAAAGTCTAATCTGCTTTAAATTAGTAAAATTATTTGTTGTTTCTTGTTTGTATTAATTACGGAACAATACAAACATTTATTCAAAACAATACGAACTTATAACCAACCATCTTATTAATATGCAACACGGAATACAGGGATGAAAGTTTCTATATCATCGAAACTGTCACGAAAATTACGCACGCTTCGATTAGTTTCATTCTATTCACCTGATCTGCATGCTTTAAGAGCAACTATTATGACGCATAATATACAAACTTTGCTCAATTAATATGCGGACATTGTAAATTTAAATAAAATATAAACACATAATAAGTTTGAAATTCATCATTCTTTTAGAAAAATAAAAACCTACCTATACTTGAGGTAATCTATCAAAATATATTTAAAATTTTACGTTGATGAGAAAATAGACATTTCAAGAGTAAATGGCTTGCAGGTGAAGGTTTTCCCCGAGGAAATGCATCATTTGCGATACAAGGGTTGATTTTTCATTTTAATAACATTGAACACTGCCATTTATAATAACATATTGTGACATAATGGATGCTTTAATACTTGTTTAATATATTGAATTCGCGAGAAATAAAATAAGATTTTGATGAAAGCTTATCATCAATGTCATAAATGTTTTTATATCAATTCTGAAGAATACAAATATGAAAATGTGTATGAAAATGTGTGGTTACATATGAAGAGGATAATTAACCTACGCCATCGCGGCGAAATGAAAACACTCTAACCACATTCAACCCTCGCATTGCTCATTACGAACAAGAAAAATAGTATAATCTGATTATTCTTTCAGAATGCTCTTGCCTTTTTTATCAGGGCACACATCAATACCACATTGTTCAATCATTGGTTAAAATTATTCCGTATTTATTTATAAGATATAGGATAGGTAAATACGAGGACGTCAACGTTTTTATTATTAAATCGCAATTAAAGCAAAACAAGAGAAACGTTGAGTTCGTGGAAAAATATTTTGCTTTTAGTGAATTGAAACCTTTATGCAATCGATATGAAAAATATTTTATTTCTCTAGAAAATATTTGAATATATTAAAATTAAAACTATCACCACGGTGAAAAATATTTAACAAAAAATTCAACTGAAGCAAATATAAATGTCAAACGAGAATAAATAAAATTGAAGCAAAAGTTCCAAAGTTATTTTAGAACTATATTGATCATATGATATGCATGGAAATCTATTAAAATATTAATGTGTTTAAATTTCAAGCGAGTTAGTAATTAGATTATGAGTGCATTTGTTATATAATTAGTGAGTAAATGATGGAATACACAAATTTGGGCTGGCACGATAAATTTGCAATATTCGCATTAGTATCAAAAGCTTTTATCACTGGATGAGCATCGCAGTCACCAATTGCATTATTATAATTTGCACTAGCGCAACGTTAATCAGTTTTCATTGTTTAGTTATAAACGCGAAATTTGCGATAATAAATGTCTATCAAACAAGAATGTTAACCTAATAGTTTCCAATCGCTATTAATACATGCTAAAAGCGCTTGAAAAGGAAAACATGCATATGAAATGGAGTCACTTACCCAGCTTTAATGCAGCCTCTTGTCTTCCAACGCGAGGGAAAGGAATGAGGCCTTGTTCCTTTGAGTATCTCTTCGGTTCAATCATATCTGAAAACAACAAACAATAAATAAATAATTTGTTAAAAGCGTGCGTAATTAAATCGTGTCACTTAAAAACTTTGGAAAATTACTTACCAGCATTAGAAATAATAAAGAATAACAGAAAAACGCAGCCGATTTGTAAGGCGTTTATGAAGTGTTTGTTCATCTTCCACGTAAATTTAGAAGACGTAAGAAGGAATAAAGTAATTTGTTCTTCTGCGACTTCTTGCACACTGTTCTTGCTTTGGTTGCGGATGTTGGTGGACACACTGTCTCCCGTAGAAATTTGCTGCCTGCTTTTATAGGTAGCTGGAGTACGGGAATACTAGCGGGATGTGCGAATGCGCAACCGAAAACTTTACGCTCTTCGCTCGCAACAACTATCCTGACGAAGAGGAGTGTCACGCAATGCAAATGCACGCGATCTTTTTCTCTCTTGTACGCTCCTGCATCCTGGCAATTTCAGGACATAGAAGCAACCGGAAATACCTCATTTTGATGGCAACCTACGCCTATTTTCTTACGGTCTCCCGGTGTTAAATGTTTTTAATTTCCTAATTTTTCTTGGTTAATCTTGGCACCAGGGTAAAACTAAGTTTCTATGCGCTTATTTTAATATAAAATTAGTGTTAATATCGCAATTTACAGTTTGTTAAATTAAATATTAATTAACAAATTGCCAAGAGTTGAAAATTGATTTCAGCGGCAGTTTTCAAAGTTTGCTGTAATCATAGTTGCCTATATTCAGAAAACTTTAATAAACAAGCAGCGCATTTAATCTTTATTTACGTTGTATCATTTACATACTTGGAATAGTTTTTACATTATTTGCCAGTACAAGAACTAAGTAAATTTTGGTTGAACGTGTTAGTATGTTATAAACAAAGCGGGTAATTGGAAACGTAACTAGGGGAGGTACACATGCATTCATTAAGGTTTGCCACTTGTTGTGAGGAGGTTAAGGCGCGTAAATAAATTGCTTCTTCGTAGGAATTGTGTTAAACTCTTTAATAAAATAACAATGGAAGCTGTTGTTGCAACTGAGAATGGAGGTAAGAGAAGTATTGTTAGTCCGGGGAAATTAGTATCTTGTGAAATAAAGCCACGTAAATCGAATTTCGTCGGATTATCACCGATTACAAAGCAACTAACTAATATTGAAACACCAACGGATCGGCCTTTCCGTATTTCTGTGGAGGGAAATATAGGTGCGGGAAAATCTACTTTTATAACGTATTTTTCGCAGTTTCCAGAAATTGAAACATATGGTGTAAGTCTAATCAAATATCTTTAATCATTGTGCTAATTTATCTATAATAATAGGAACCCATTGAATGGTGGAGAAATTGCCAAGGGCATAATCTACTTGAACTGCTCTATAAAGATATCAACCAATGGTATACAGTCTTCCAGACCTATGTTCAACTAACAAGAGTGAAAACACAGAGCAGTAAACCAACAAAATCATCTACTACTGTGCAAATGTTTGAAAGATCCATCCAAAATAATAGGTTTTGTTTTCTGGAGCAAGCATATAAAAATGGTCTGCTTAGCACCATTGACTATGATATCCAAGATCAATGGTATAGATGGATTCGTGAAAATGTTGACATTAATCTTGATTTAATTGGTAAATTCAAACAAATTTAAATATATGCAAAATCTGAATATTATTGATGTTTCAGTGTACTTGAGAAGTTCTCCAGAAACTGCATATGAACGTACTGTAGCCAGGAATAGATCTGAAGAAACAGGCATTACCTTAGAATACTTGCAACAATTGCATGAAAGTCATGAAAGATGGTTAATGACTGATGATGAACGTTTCAATACAGTTCCAGTGCTTGTTCTAGATGCTGATAAGACTCTTAATGATATTATTTTAGAATACAAACTACATGAGAAAAAAATCAGGGGCTATGAGAAACTAGGCAAGCAATTGGTTTCTCAAGAAGATAGAAATAAAGTTAAGAGAACTTTAAATGATAAATTTTGATACAGCTCTTTTAATAGATTTTTATCAATGAGAATATATATATAATATACGGCAACTTTTAAACCAAAGAGTTTAATGAAAATCTTTAAATTGATTTGTATATTTAAACAGTAGCTAATAACGGAATATTTGAGTCAGATAAAAGCAGACAACACATTTTTCTACCCAACAAGCAAATTGGTATAAACGGGCCCACGTTTCATCGATTGCAGGACAGCCGTGGCGCCTTCCGAAAATTTATACAAATGCTTGTCGAACATGACTAGATTCAATCGCGCTGCCGACGCATACATCAATCGTTCTAGCACCAACCGTGAAGGCTATTTACGAACTTCATTGCTTAGGTTTTGTGCGCAAAACAACGAATCAATACGCGTATAGAAAAAATAGCCAGGACAACAATAATTTAACAAACCTGTCAATCTATTAAAATACTAATATATATTTGATACAAACAAATAGGCATTATTTTTGAAGTTAAATTTCAGTGGTCTGGTACGTTATGTTATTATATTCTGTGGTGGTGTTTGCCTTTAAAATTTTGAAACAGAAAAGAAAAAATTATTTATACAGTAACGAAAAGCTGTTTAAATATTCCATAATTGCTGAAAAAATTGTCTACGTTTAAGCGACATTAAATTTGACCAGTTGCAAAACATGAGCGCGCCCTAGCGATAACGGGTATAAGGCTTTTCCGGGCCATATGAACTTTGACATTCAATCTCTTCAATCTTCAAGTGGTTGATTCTGGAAAAGGCTTATACGAGTTATTTATACTAGGAATAGTGAAAGGCCGCACAGAATTAATAATGCTGGATATGCAAAATGATGCAGCTTTGTAAAGCTTATATCCCTGGTTCTAATGGAAATTACAAATTGTATACCAAGTTTTTTTTTAATTTAAACAAACTCATCACTTTGCTTCGAATGCAAGGTATACGCATAAGGCTTTTCTGTTATGAAGATCATTCATTTTCTGGGTTCTTATTCTCAAAAGTTTTGACTTCGGCCTCTATTAATTTCAAGAGTTCCTGATTCTGCAGTCTGTTGTCGCGAGCTAGCTGATAACAGTTCGATGCCTCATTAGGACGATTCAGTCTCATGTTGACTAATGTAAGATAAGCCCAAGTTTCCGGCATTATATTATCCAATGCATTTGATATCGTGAAGCATTCTTCTGCGCTATTGTAATCTTTCACGGAATAATAAAGCACGCCGACAGACAGCCACGAATAAGGAGTCCCGCATTTTTCTGAAGCATAGAGCATGACTTTTCTGGCCTCTGCATTTTTACCCAACGCGCTATAACAAAGTCCAGCTCGTATATACACCAAATATATGCTACTATCAAAATCAACATCAGCTTTCAGCACTTTATTGTACTCTTGAAGTGCATTCTGCGGATCATTGAGCGTCGCAAAAAGATGCCCCTTCAATATATCCTTTTTATACGAACATTTGCCAATTTTTATAGATATTTCAATATGGTCCATCGCATGTTCAAAGTGGCCTTTATAAATATTTATCACACCTAGAAGATATTCAATCGTATCAGTTTGGCGTAAAATGAGTTCATCAGCAATGAGCAGTTCAGCTTCATCGAATAAGCGCATGTTTATGAAAAATACAATAGCGCTGTAGGTAAACTTTTGCGGGAGATCTGCAGCATTCCACAACAAATCTGCACTTTTATTCCATTCATGGTCACCTTCATAGCGTTCTGCCATTTCAAGACACAATTCCATACCTTCAATGTTTTTCGAACGGTGATAAACGCAATACAGTGCTATCCAACCTTCAGTCCATTTGGGATTGTTTAGTGTAACATTTAACAAGCAGGTTTCAGCTTCACCCAAAAGCCCTCTGCGGGAAATTAAGCAAGCATACAACAGTAGAGAATTGCGATGGGTTGGGCAATGTCTTAGAGCTTCTAAAGCACATTGCTCAGCTGTATCATCTTCACCTATTTGCAATTTAAATACTCCGTAATCAAGCCAATAATCAGATGAATTATCTTCATTGCATATACGTTGCAAATAATATCTGGTTGCTAAACCCAATGCTCCAATCTCCACTGCCTCCTTCGCGAAGAATAACAAATCTTTTTCACCACTTTCATAGATTTTCGGAGTTGTATCACCAACAAGACTTATTTGCGTTAATGTTGTGTTGATCAATGCAACCAATTCCACGTATGCATTGCCAATAAACGTTTCATATTCCTCCTTATTAAAATTGAGTTCATAATTAGCTCCCACATTGCAGAAGGCCGCAGCAGTCTTTGTTAATGTCATTATATACTCTTCATAACGTCTGTTCGTGCTTATATAGTGCAAAAAGGTATGTACACAATCCTTAATTCCGCCAGATTCTAAATACTCCTTGTAAACTCCTCGAAGACTCTTGGCAATTTCTCGGATTGAATCTTGAAACATATCCCGAGCTATATACTTTGAATTAAACACATGGGGTTCTTTAGCGCCTTGTGGTAAACGCTCAAAAATTCTGAATAGTTGTTCATGTAAATCTTCAACGTCTCGTGCAGGAACCAAAGGTTCTCTGAATTCAAATTCTATTATTATAAATGTCGGTTGACCATCTTCATTGTAAACTTCGACACTTGGTGGTAATTTTTCCGGTGGAGGGGGGAGTTTATTCCTGAGATCACCTTGTCCTTTGCCATTCTTTACTGCACTTTTGCTCGATTTCGTTGACTTACTATCTTTATCGGGAGGTTTATCCTTTTTGCCTGGTTTCTCAGATTTCGCATCGTTTATTGGAACAATAACTGGTTTTGGACGGAAATACGAATCATTTAAACCGCATCCTTCTTCGTATTCTTGCATGTTAAATGTGCGTAATTGAACTGCAACTCGCGTTTTTAATTCTCCAGGACATAAAAGCCTGCATAGATCCATGAAACCCATTAGATGAAGATGATCTTCATCACTTTTTTCAGATACGTGATCCTTCATTTTCTTCGTGCTTGTTTTACTGTCTTTCTTGCTCTTCTTTTCATCCTTTTTGGATGCCCTTGGTAGTTTTACTGATTGATCAGTGGCTGTGCGTTTAATTGGCCCACCCTGCACATAAACTTCAATACCAATACATCGATATTTCATTAATTTAATTTTAAATGAATCCAAGTCTGATGCGGATACAAACTCTGGTTTAACTACATTAAAATCCAATCTCGCAGTATCCGAAATCGCCACCGTCTTTTTCAATGGTGGTATGAACTTTACATTGTCAAAATCGTTGCGCAAAACAAATTTTGAGTCTACATTGGTCTCGTAATACTTTTTAAAGGTGAATTCTTTCTTCTTGGTATTTTCGTAAGTGTACGTGCTGAATGTAACTGTGCGATGAGTTAAATTCAATGGCAAAGTGACCGCAATTTGATAATTTAAATTACTGGACATCACTTTGGGTAAATTATAGATAGATTCCAAGGAGTAATAGATTATTTCACCACACGGTATCGGTTTGTCAAGGGTGATTTGTACTTCAAGAAAGGGTAAATTAGCCGCGGCTTTCATCCTGTCGTCTAATGGTTGACCAGCGGGTGCTCTTAATATTAATTTCTGGGAGATTTCAGTCTCTTGCTTGAAGAAAGGTAGCAAATCAATGCTTGTAGATCCTGCAACTTGTGGACCTGATGGACGTGCAGCAGAACTATCGAGTGTAGTGACTGTCGATTTATTTTTTCCTTTACCTTTCTTTGACACAATACTACTTAGACTCGTTTTAGTTGCTGTATTTGTTTTCTTCGATGTTCTCCTGCTCTGTGTCTTTTCTTCATTACTTACTTTTTTGCCCCAGAGCGCTTCGGAAAATTCCATAACACTTTCTTCATTATGCCACAATATTTGATTTTTTCCAAATTCAACTAAACTTTGCGTTTCAGTATTGGTTTCATATTCCATTAATGAAAATACTAAAGGACAGGTTATAAATTGATTGAGCATGTATAAATCGGTTAAATCCAAAGTCAAAAAAATATTGCCATTAATTGATACAACTTCACTCATCAGCAAATCATCTGCTTGGTAAATAAGCTGATTTCCAAATTCAACCTTAAGCGACAATTTAGATATTGAGTACACTGGTTTTAATCCACTGATATCACCCAGGTGCACAATAAACGTATATTTATTGGGTAAATCTTCTTCTTCCTCCCCATCATCTTCCAGTATTCTTTCTGGAAAAATTATCGATGGTCCGGCAATAATAGACATTTTAATGACAAGATTATTTGACAATGTGATATATGTTTATTATCTCGGTTGGGTATTACTACAAAATAAATGAACACGAAATATTTTGATTTATTGAATGGACAAAATTGTTTATATATAAATGAAAGCCAAAAGATTCGATATTTAATCTGTATAAAAAGCAATAGAAAGTAATAGAATATAAATTTACGGCAGCATTACGTTGAAACTGGAACTCCTCCAGCGGTAAACATATTGAGGGCAGCACCTCTCAGAGCCCCCACGATTCAAATTCTATTATCCATATTCAAATTTACGAATCAACAATCTTACGTGCTTCTGACTGAACACATTCAGACGAACTCAATAATTGCCAGTCTTGCATTTCTCTCATTCGGGTGAGCCAAAACCGACCCTCATACAATTTTGAATTCCTATTGAAAGCAAAATATGCATTGGAAGGCAGCACCTTCTATACCACTTTCAATTCAAATTGTGCCTGACACAAATGTGAGCCTAAAACATGTGCACCCATAAGTTATATTGTTTAAAGCCTGATATGTTTATATTTAAGGGTAATATCTGATAATCACCTTTTACTCATATATCCTGGCAATTAAATTCAAGTACGCTGCAAAAATATTATGTAAACTTCACTTAACAACAAAACTATTCGTTATATGACTAACAAAAACACAATTAACCCGCTATATAACCAACGTCATAGAAAATTGTATTTTAGACATTTGTTTTAATATATGAAAGTTAGACTACATATTTAAGATAGGATTATTGAAATGCTATGTAGGTAATTAGATACATTTTATAGCAGGCGAGCATTTGAATATAGTAGTAATTCTTGGGTAATTCAATGCTGCCAACCTTACTGCTAGAAATAAACCAGCTCAGTGAGAACCGTACAATATGCCTGAATATGCCAGTTCAGCTCGAGAATCGCTGGTGGTAGTGCGGTGATGTACTTTGCAAATATTTAATTGATATTCGTGATATGAGCGCCCAGGGATATCAATATGTGCATTATCAATAATTTTAGAAGTTAACCTATTACTTGCATGGGTTCGTCAAATCCTACTAAATAAGGTCTGTGGTGTATCGCGGATATACAGTAATTGCGTTTGGGTAATGCCTAAACGTTTATTAGTGTTGTATGTGGGTGTATGATTGTGTAAATAAAAAGGGAACGCGTAGTTAGGAAGTCTTGTGCGATTTAACAAAACATGTACGTGATTAGTGCGAATTACGGCGTGACAAAATCGCTACATATGGATTAAGTGATTGAGAAACCAAGTGCGATGTCAGAAAGCAACAAAATGGTTGGGGACTGATGTACAAGTATATATATATGTATTGTTAGATACATATATATATAATATAGGATTATTGTCGTAAACGGAGTTAAAGGTATGTACGGCCATAGTGTAATTTTTTTAGAGACAAAATGACGAACAAGATACTGCACATGAACAACATTTGTTTTTTACGTCCACGAGTTGTCGTGTTGCCACATTGTTTGTACTGCGCCGCAGCATTAGTATTGTCGCACACGTACACGTTTTCCGCACAATACCATGCAAGGCGACATTGCCAGATCGACAATACCAATGCTCCTGGAGAAATCGGAGTCGCGTTCGAATTGTCGCTAACGTTGCACCCATCTTGAAGCACAGTCGAGTCGACAAACGTCATTTATTGTGTTGCTCTGCTTATAAGCAGATTTTCGCGATTTTAAAGAAAATCAAGTGAAATTACGGGACGTAACTTCGTCGAGTCAGTAATCAAAATGTTGCTAATTGAAGAAGAAAAACTAACGTCATTAGTCTTTAATGATCGTGGAAGTTGCTCGTGATGATAAAATGGTAGTGAAAGAACGGTATAAAACGTTGAACCGTGCGGTTTCAAGATGGATTATTGTACAATTACCTACTTTGAAGCATTAACATTTGCAAGCAACAACAAAAAATGGATATAAGTATCCATACATCATGTTGCTGCACAAAGGGTAAACAGCACTTTGTAATTAATACTTGTTTGAAAAATAATAGGCAATTGCTGGCATATTTTATTAGTGTTTAGTGCAATTGTTAAGTTTCTAGTTTACTAACTATGAGTACATTAATTATACTAACGGAGAACGTACGATTTTCTTTCTAAGAATTTCAAATACATTCTCTAGCTAGTGGACAAGTGTGCACTGCCAAATAAAATTCATTAAAAATAGAATTTGGGTTAGCAAAAATAAGAATATCGTATTGCAATTATTAATGAAAGTATCAAATGGGTCCTTCATCTGTCACAGAAAGCTGATTTAGCGAGAGCAAAATAGCTAATAAAACTATGTAGACTAGCCTGGAAATACATTATTACTAGGTTAAAAGACACTTAAGATAAGTGAGGACACTCGATTGAAACGCAATTATAACACTGCTTTCGTTCTTTACAGGGAATGAATGACATGTTCATCCAATCTCAGCAGTTGCTTGCAAACAAAGTCATTAGTAGTGATACAGTGGGACAATCTACAAAAAGTAGTATTAAAAAGCGGAAATTAGAACAGAATCAGTACGACGGACAACTTGTGCTGCAGGACACGGCGACAGCGTATTCGTTCGTAAATAATGTTAGCCCACATTGCTATAACCATCAAGCTTGTATGCAAACGCAACAATCGCATCAACAACCTAACCAACAACAACAACAGCAGCAGCAACAAAAAACAACGACCATCAAACCTTTAGATAACACCTACCAGCGCTGCGGGCAAAAGGTATCCATCTAGTTGCATCCATCCGTGTAGTGGTGTTGTTTGAATAATATTGGTTGCGCGGATGTCATTGTTTATCTGTATCAATATCCGTTTTACGGCCATTGTTGTTATTGATTAGCGCAAAGCTTGGTCATCGGGAGGGAATGGTAATAGCGAGGATCCAATTAAATTGGGTAGCAATACAACCATCACGACGGCCCACAGCAAGGTCAACGCGGCCTCCGGGGCCAATCCCCAGCCGCAAGGTAAGCGTAAGTTAAATTCCAAAACTTTGTTTTTATTATCCTCTAAGTTTGTGTTCGATATTTGCATGAAACATTTGAGCATATCTGTCTGTTGCTATTTGCCTTAATCCGAAACACATGTGTGCTGGCACTTAATGAGCTTCAGATAAATAATAAAAATATTATTGATATCTCGTTGATCTTTCGTAGTGATAATAAATATTAGAAGGTGCAGTAGATTACATTTGTTGTGACGTTTGTCATGAAACAACACAAATAGCTTTGTGTAGTGAATGCAGCCATATTGCTACAAAAAACTTAAGTTGCTTCAAAAATTATTGCACGTTACAATCCATAAGTAAATGAGGTTGTAATGTGGCGTTTATTGCGACGCGATTTCCTTGAAATTACTCGATATAGTTTGAAAAATCGCATCTTGTTACTAATTCACAACCTGATGGATTGAAGTTATTGCTTGCTGGAATGCAGGATTTTTGTATTGTCGAGTTAGTGAAGACATGTTTGAAATAGGGTCGGGGAATGGCGCCGATGGTGACTACCAACTGGTGCAGCACGAGGTGCTGTACTCCATGACGAACCAGTATGAGGTCCTCGAGTTCCTTGGACGTGGTACTTTCGGTCAGGTCGTCAAATGTTGGAAGAAGGGCACCAACGAGATCGTTGCCATCAAGATCTTGAAGAATCATCCATCCTATGCGAGACAGGTTTGAAATTGTCTTTTCTCGTAACCTAGCAACGATTGAAAGTTTGTAAATTTTATAGGGTCAAATAGAAGTTAGCATTCTGTCACGGTTGAGCCAGGAAAATGCAGACGAATTCAATTTTGTGCGAGCGTACGAATGCTTCCAGCACAAAAACCACACTTGTTTGGTTTTTGAAATGCTGGAGCAGAATTTGTACGATTTCCTCAAGCAAAACAAATTCAGTCCTCTCCCTCTCAAATTCATTCGACCAATTTTGCAGCAAGTATTGACTGCGTTGCTGAAGCTTAAGGTTTGTAAAATTGCTTGAAATTGTGGGAAGCAGATGCATTTTATGTTTTCTTCTACTTTTAGCAACTGGGATTAATACATGCTGATTTAAAACCGGAGAATATTATGCTGGTAGATCCAATACGTCAGCCGTATCGAGTCAAGGTGATTGACTTTGGTAGTGCTAGTCATGTTAGCAAGGCAGTATGCAATACGTATTTGCAATCGCGTTACTATCGAGCTCCTGAAATCATCCTGGGATTGCCGTTCTGCGAGGCCATTGACATGTGGTCACTGGGTTGCGTTGTCGCCGAGTTGTTTCTCGGTTGGCCGCTGTATCCCGGTTCTTCTGAATATGATCAAATTAGGTACATCAGTCAGACGCAAGGTCTGCCCACTGAGCATATGTTGAACAACGCATCAAAGACCACAAAATTTTTCTATCGTGATATGGAGAGCACATATCCGTTTTGGAGACTGAAAACGCCCGAAGAACATGAAGCTGAGTCGGGCATAAAAAGCAAAGAGGCTCGCAAGTACATTTTCAATTGCTTGGATGATATTGGACAGGTGAATGTTCCTACGGACCTTGAAGGCGGGCAGCTGCTCGCCGAGAAAGCCGATCGCAAAGAGTTTATCGATCTTCTCAAGCGAATGTTGACAATGGACCAGGTAGTTGAGAGTGTGTGAATTTAGCTTGTTGGTAACCATTGCCTGAATTTACAGGAACGTCGAACCACTCCAGGGGAGGCTCTTAACCATCCATTCGTGCGACTGTCGCATTTGATCGATTACGCGCACTGTAACAACGTAAAGGCCAGCGTTCAAATGATGGAAGTGTGTAGACGAAATGACTACAATGGAACAGCAACCAACAACCACCATCAAAATGCACAGCAAACACCATCGTTGGTGGCCAATTTCGTGCCGAATAGCAACGGCAACGTAACATTTACAATTAACAGTCAATTGACCAACCAGGTGCAGCGACTCGTGCGAGACCGTTCAGGATATGACAATTTAGTACGTACACTTTACGCCATTAATTATTCGTTTAATATTAATTATTTTACAGTATCAAATATACAATGGTCGTACAGTTGGAAGACAATATACAACCAGCAGTAGAACTGATCCGTTCCCACATCAATTGGTATCGAGTATTCTCTGCCCGGCAGGCTATCAGGGTATGGGTGGTTCGCCGACTAAACACGTTACAGTCGTACAGCAGCCGCCGTTGCAAATTCAGCCGCCAATTTTGAGCCAACCAGGCCAACAACAATATGTGCCTGTTAGCGTGATGGAGCCTTCCGGTAGACAAATGCTGCTAACTAATGCTGTGCAGACTTCATGGCCGACCAATCGCCAAATGGCTATTGTTCCAAGTTGGCAGCAAATACCGACGCAGCACGCTGCAATTCAACAGCCAATCCTTTCTGAAACAGATTGGACACGACCCCTCCTGGTCGAATCATCGGCAATTCTACAGGAGCAACGACCTGTCTTTCCTGTCGACGTCAGTACCGATGTGTATAATCAAAATATTGTCGAACATAGTGGTACATCGTGGAGTACAAGCAAGCGGAACTCTAAGAATCATATATCGAACAGCCATCATGGTCATCATCTCATGGTTCCTACTCATCATCGCTCGCAATATGATAAGAAGGAGCAAATTCAACTTAGCCCAGTTAAGAAACGGGTTAAGGAGAGTACCCCACCACATGATAATAACTACAGAAGAAATGCACATATTAGCCCAACACGTAATTGGAATCACCAACAAGTGCTTACCAAGCAGGAACCATTAAGTAATCCGCAACAGCACACAATTACTATAAACGATACTCCATCGCCAGCTGTTTCAATCATAACCATATCAGATAGCGATGATGAGGATGCGAAAAAAGTGGAAATGCAGCAGCAGCAGCAACAACAACATCAACAACAACAGCAGCAGCAGCAACAGCACCAACATCATCAACAGCAACAACATCATCATCATCAACAGCAACAACAACAACAACAACATCATCATCATCATCATCATCACCATCAACAGCAGCAGCAACAGCAACCACAACAACATCATCGTGAAAATGCGCAATTGCCAGTGATGAATTCGGAATTAAATATTCGAAAGAATGTTATTAGTTGTGTTAGTGTTGGCGATAGCGATAATGAAGATCATAAGAGTCCAGCTAAGGTAAACTGTTGACAATTTACATTATTATGCTTAATGAAACGGCGATTCAATTGCAGATTCAACAGGTGCATCGTCCAATCATCAAGAATGAACCTCAGCCGAGCCATCATCATACCTCGCCAAAAAGCAATCACACAACCTCCACGACGAACTATATGGGTTCCAGGAAAACACGCTTACTGGCAAAAGCACGATCCGAGTGCATTCTAAATTTACCCACCAAGCAGGAACCAGGAATTGATTATCAAAGCTGCTCGTCAGCTAGTAAAGAACCGCAATTCTACTATGTCAATACAACTGCAAATCACTCACAAGAACAGCAAATTGTCTATCCACAGAGCGACAAACGTGTATCGTGGGCTGCGCCTGCTGCTCATGTTCCCACTTTGCATACTAGCAGTCGGCGGCATTCCGCCGTGCCTGTTGTGAACTTGCGCGAATACAACGTCGCCCACAAGGAATATGCCCAGCCACCCGCCGCTCATACTACCAGGGAATTAACAATTGCCAGAGATCAACATTTGCTTGCCCCAACCAAGGGATGGACTCCGCAAACTATCCATCAAGGATATAGGTAATTATATCATCTTATATATAATATATACATAATAAATACTTTTGATTTATAGACATACAAATTCCCATTTGTCACCGCAACCACTTGCGGGCGCAACTCGATTATCACCACAACATCCCCTTGGCGCGGCTGGACAGCCACTTTATCACCAAGAACTTTATCGACGGCCAGCCGTGTACGTAACAACCGCGCAGTCTGCTTACCTTCCGACGAGTCATCAGGTGGCAACAGTAGGGTGCGTGAAGAGTTGAGATTAATTATAAAAACTTATATGAATTATGTTATTCACCATTTTAGCCGACAATTGCCACCGCCTGCACACCATGCCAGCGCTCGTCCTGTACTGGCAAGGGACTCTTGTCACCCGCTGCCAGCACATTTACAATTTCCATCCCATGCGCAGGTTGCCGCCTCATACGGCTTTGCTCCGCTGAGTCCTGCTAAGGGGCACCAATATCAAACTAGCCTCTGGTTTGCTGAGTGAAAGGCCTGTTTAACGTAAGCATCTTTAGAACCGTAAGGACTTTTAGGTCATTTCAAATCGTATGTGTTTTGGACTGAATAGTTCGCGTTTGTTGTATATTCAAAATGGAGAGAAAGAGAAAGCATGAGAGTGTGTCTGTGAAAAAAAGAAGTCCAATCCTTTTATAATTGTCGTAAGAGTTAAAAAAAACTACAACTGGTATAGTATAAAAAACACTAAAATATTTTAAAATTGTAAAAAAAGGGTTGTAGTATTTGTTCCACGTGTAAGGGTAACACTATTAAGTAATGTTAAAAGATTGATTAATGGGTCCACGCTGGTACTCAGAATCTCTATACTTTATTTCATTAAATTGATTTATTTAAGCATAAATATGAGTTATTACAGTAGAATGAAATTGAGTAAGTTTGTTTGCAATATTTCACTATGATATTATGTTTCTAGATAGTATGATGATAATTGAATTGATTTAGTATCGTGAGAAATTACTTTAAAGTTCGTAATTATGATGTAGATAATATTCTCGAATTTACTTTATATAAGCAGTTATTACGCCTTCCTTCGCTTCAAAGCATTTATTTAATAAGATTATAACTTAATTTCTCGTATAAGCATGATGCTGAGGTAATGCAAGAAATTTACGAAACGCAATATTTAAGCTAGTGTTTAATGTGATTGAGTGACGAGCACATATTTAGCCAATTAATTTTTTCGATTAAGTAAATTTGATTAGCGTAATAATGGCTTCTATTGGTACTAAACAAGTGGGTTTATTTTCTAGTTGGAATTTTATGATACTATGATGATACTTAAAATACTGATGATACATTCTAACAAATATTTTTATGTGTAAATGTTATAAGTATTTAAATGTATAATCTATATACATTGATAACTAGCAGAAATTTGTGAAAGAAAAAGCTTCTAAGTGTTCTTACTTCCGATGTCAATATTTATGTGTAAATACGACGAGTAATTTAGTTTCATATTCCATTTTATTTCGTTAGTAGTTGGTTACCTTAGTTGGTGAAAATTCTTTTCGGTTATCTAACAAATATAATGCAAGAGGAGATATCTATATATAAAGTAATTAATAATCAAAAATAATTTTAAACGAAATATTAATCATTTATAGCGTAAACGCGCCTCATTATATTCACATCTACACTACGTAGGGATTTTAAATTTATTCAATGGTATATTATGTATATTTATTTTAATTTGATTTAGCGAGTAGGATATATTAATCCAAAGCTTCGCATTTGCTTATGGTGAAATTCAATTGATTTTTGTATCATTATTAGTTAGAAGAAGAAATATACCACATTGCGTCGAGAGCTTCAAATATAAAATATACTATGAAATCGAGATTATATATACAATGTCGTATGAAGCTTTTTAATGTTATTTGTAATTATTGATTGATGTTAGGGGAAGGTATCTAGTTGTTAATAACTTGCTGATTTACGATGAAATTTAATTCACTATTTTCAAAGTTACAAATTGTACATATACCAATTATATAATATATATAAATATGAAAAATTTTGATAAATTTGGTAAATGAAACAGAAGAAAGATAAAGCATATTCTAGCTGAGATATGACGAATAATAATAATGTATTGTATATTGCAACAAACTCTTGTAATCATATTGAAGCTGTAGTGATGGGATTAAATTGCTGTACAGAAATAACAATAGCCTGAAATAAGCATCGAGAATCATTTTTGTATAGTTGACTGTTAATATTTACTTAATAATATATATTTTAATATTTTATATGATAACCCCTTATTAAGATTACAATTTATACTAAAACAAACCTATATATCAGATGCGACCAATCAAATAGTTTCGAAACTACTTTAATCTATTACGTAATTATTTTCTATCTACAAGCTCGTATTTGTTATAGAGTTTACGATAATACGATCTTTGCTTCCTAATTCTTAAAATTTAAATTATTGATAGACTAAACTAAAATCCAACTCCTAAGTACCGTTCATTATCATTAATTCCTAATGCACGTTTGTATGCCTTAATACTAAAAAATAACAAACGTATATGGTTTGGGTTCACTAATAACATATAAACGAATTAAATCTACATTACTGCATATATTTATCATCAGGAAAATCTGTTTTAATACAACGAATGAAGAACCTCTAATTATTAAATATGTCTAAGCAGGGTTTATCATATTGTGTTTTATATTATACATATTTGTATGCTTGTAGATTAAATATATGAAAGAATAATGTTTGTGCGTATTCAGAATATTCTTGCGTAATTATTATCCATACGCGTTTACATGTATCTACGCATTTTGTCATATTTTCCTATTCATTTTCATGATCCTGCGTCCTGAAAGCACCTGAAAGATATTGCGACGTTGTCAAACAAACTCATTACTAATAAGTTATTCATAAAATATACGCCATTTTTGACAACACCGCAAATGACTAGTGTGCTATATATATCAATCTATATGCGTTTATATACCGATATATGTATATGGGGGCCGATATATTTACTACTTTTGTAATTGGTCATAAGTTTCCCGCGGATACCGTATCCAAGCTAGTTGAATCGACGCGGCGAGCGCATCCAACGGCCATCGACCGTTACCACGGCCCTGTACGCATGACAGCAAGGAGTGGAAGCAACACCACCAATGCACAGCAGATTTGTGCACGCTGCGTCGCAACCATTGGTCTACAATTTGTCGACCAATCATTGGGAAACCGACTAAAATATCCCAAGTAAGTTCAAAAATTATATATCGTGTACATCTCATCAGCAGGCCGTGCACTGTGGACAAATTGGCATATGGTTGTGTATTCTTCGGGCTCGCGTTTTGATTCATCTGACGTAAAGCAATTCGTTTCAATCATGAAAATGGCGTACAACTCGCTAACAAAGCAAGTGTATACATATCTTCGCGATATACGCAGACATTTTCGCGGAGCAAGTTAGCGAACGTTCTAGCACTCATCATCGTAATGTGATATCGGGAATAATGTCGTCTTGTGTTGTTTTAATTCAGTACATGTGGAATCTCGTGCAGTATTCTAAAATAATGATTGTCTGTTTTAGCAGTGATGGAGCAAATAACCACAAGTGATGGGCAAGTTGTAATGCAAGCGGTAGCACCGCAGCAAGTGCAAGTAGTGCAGATGCAAGGTTCTAATGGCCAACAGATTATGCTTCATGCACTACCTCAGAGTGGTCAGATTCAAGTTGCACAAGGTACAAATGGCATTCAACAGATACAAGTGTTGCCTGTCTCAAGTCTGCAGGGACAGGGTCAAATTCTGTTACAACAACCACCTACACAGCAAGCACAGATTGTTCAAACAGCTGATGGCCAGACATTTATTTATCAGCCTGTTGGGCTTGAAAGTGGAATTCAGCAAGCACAGCCTACAGGTTAGTATTATGCCTATAACCTCTCAATTCTTATACATCTAATATTGATGTTTTCTAGTGTTGAATATCAATGGCAATTTCATTCAGCTACAAACACCTCAAGCAACTACATCAACAGCTGTTTCACAGCAACAAACGCCAGTTACAAGTCCAACTGCACCCACCGTAATTCAACATGCAAGCACAGCAAGCACCAACCAATTAGCCATGGCAAATGGCAATATTGTGATGGTGAGAAATGCTACAGATGTACGTAACACTCCAGCAAAATCAATGCTTTTCAAAAGAAGCTTGTTTGCTAAACACTAATTTCAAGTTTCCTATTTAAATTCAATGGGGTAAATGTTTATAGATGTTGCCTGGAACAAGTTCTGTTTCACGGATTCCGCTAGGTGGTGGTGAAGTGCTAGAAGAAGAACCATTGTATGTTAATGCCAAACAATACCGACGAATTCTCAAACGTCGGCAAGCTAGAGCGAAATTAGAAGCAGAAGGCAAAATACCAAAGGAAAGACCAGTATGTATGAAACAGTCAAGGTATTATAGGATTTTAATCATTAATATTTTAGAAATACCTCCATGAATCCAGGCATCGACATGCAATGAATCGCATTCGCGGTGAAGGAGGCCGGTTTCACTCCGGAAGTGTGAAGAAAATGAAACGTGAGCGAGACGAACAAGAACGGCAATCTATGCAACAACAACAACAGCGTAGCATGAATCCCTACTTAGCAGATGCAATTATTATCGAGGTAAGTGACTGATCGAATTTACGTCAGAAACGTGATTCGTTTCAAATTTGTAACAATCCAAAATGATTTTAGCCTGTAATGTCAGAAGCGATAACATCGGATGCATTAGTATGAATGAATTCTGGTATTCATTTTTACATACAAAGCAAATTGTAAATAAATTTGTATATATTGTCTGTACATAATATCTCAATAGTACAACATTTATACCTAGCTTGTTTAATGTTAGTGTAAAGTTTTAACAAATGGTGAAAATAATTTAATTCAATTGTGAACGATTAATTATTTTTTTGCTTTGATAATAAGATGAAGAAGAATCATTCATACACTAGTCATCCAGTTGGCTAGTATGCCTCTTTTGAGCGTGCGTATTGTCAACATCTGGAGTTGCATTTCATTTTAAAAGTATTTTGGGAATATTGCGAATATTTTAATGAGTTGAGTTGAATTCACACTCACACGTCTTTTTAGCATATGAAATGCGTATTGTATTTGTCGATAACAAATTCTGATGTGGAATTGTTATGATGTGATACTATATATCAATTATTTATATTTGCACTTGAGATTGTGCATTCTCGAAGTTCGAGCAATAATTGTTTATTGCGTTAATAGTTATATTAAATGCAATTCTTATTTGTAACATCAATTCTTCATTGATTTCCTGCCCGTAGACGTTGAGTAATTTCCTGTTTCCTTCACCAGGAATTTCTAAAGTACATACGTATTTGAAAGAAACTGGGTAAAAAGTGTAAAGTATTCATTTGCAGCTGAGTAAATCTCATCCCGAGCTATTTCTATATTTAAAATGATTCCTTGGCATATGTTGCGCGAGTGTGCATATAATGTCGCTGCATTGGTCGTCTCTGCAAAATATCAAATGAACGGCACGTGCACAACTTTGCGGGGAGAAGAATCACAGAAAACAGATTCAAACATGCGATAAACGTCAAGGCTTACGAAATTTTATTGCTCGTATTTAAGTATAGAAAGTTGGAATTATTATCGACGATAAGCATGTCCGACTTTTTCGGTGAAAATATAGTAAAAATGTGTTTTGAAATTGTATTTCCCAACCATACCCGCGGTTAACAGCAATATCGTTGCCCAACAACTTTGTAAATATATTACTATCGCGATTATCTTGTTCTCATTTGTGTTAAAGCCATTACGCACGTACCGCGACGTGAACTGGCTAGCCATGAGAATAAATCAAAACTTTAATTGGTTATCTTGTCATTTTTTAATTAATTACACCGATTTGCTGCTTTTTATGTTTATTAACAGTTTCAATCAAGATATGCGTTTTAATGCTCCCTTTTAATTAAATGGAGCAAATCTGTAGTTTATCATGAGATAACACAAGAAATAATTGCATAAAAATAACTTATTTTTATAAGTACGTTTTGAAAGCTGTCGCGCTGTTCTATGCAATTATTATTTTGTATTTATCTGATTCATTAGTCATATCATAGGCTTTTGTTTACGTTGATTTGTTTTAGAATATTGGAAGAAACGCGATGAATATACATGACAATTGTATTTTCTGGTTGCGATACGTATGATTAGCGAAAGTTATTGCAAGGATGTGTGAAAGCGTTTTTCACAACACTTATCACTTTCACATTATTTCTTGTTGTCTATCAACGGAAAACGTAACTGGTAAGCGCATTTATAAAAACGGTGCGTCGCATGACGGCCTCCCCTTCGTGGAGTATCGAATAGAAGCGCCCGTGGGCCCCGTATATCCCCGCACACTACCGCGTGTCCGTTGCTATCGATAGAGAGCGCTCGTCATCGCGTAGCGCGTCGTACGCTAGGCAAGCGAAGCCAGAGGTGATTCAGTTGATTCAGTTACGAACCGTACGTGTGCGGGTTGAGCCGTGTGTGCTATTTAATAGTAGCAAACGTACGAAATTCGTAAACAATCATCTATAGTCGTATAGGAACTTATCATTCGTAGTATCTTTCATCTCAGAGTTAGTGTACGTGTTGTGGTGAGTTATTGACTTGTGCCAAATTTTCAAGGAAGTTGAACAACAACAAATTGTCGGAGGACGCGCCTTTCAAGAGACGCTTCAGAGACACGCGCACGGTAGCGCCACAAACAGAGATTAGCTGGTTGCATATATATACTACGCTCATTTACAACTGCTAACTTGTCCTGCAATCAAAATGAGTGCATCACTATTCAAGCCGATGTATCCGATGCGTCTGGAATTACCTAAGATGCGTGATAACCTTATCGATAGGACCGCACGCGTGCAAAAAGTTCGGCGTGCGCTCTTTGGGCGCGTGGATCACGCTGAGACGAAGTTATTTGTGGAAAGCGTGCTTGCTCAGCACACACGTAACGAGTGCAATCGATGGGAGTTTGACTTCACCACCGAAGAACCTGTGCATCTCAACAACAACAAGGGTCGATTTGATTGGAAGGCAATTGTTCCGCGGAAGATCACGGACGCGCCGACAAAGTGTGTACGCCAGGAAGAGTTTGATAACACGGAGTGCTACCATTCGCTTCCGGATGAGTCCCAGCCGGAAAGCATATGTGACACCGCAGAGAAGCCCGTGGAAGTAGATGAAGCACCGAAGCGACAAAGCAAAATTACAGGTACTGCTTTATATTCATTCATGTTTTTATCGTTGGTTGTTTTTCACACATATGGGCTGGTTTTTTAGTATCACTAACATATTTCACGATAAAGTACATGGCATGTGTTACTGGGACGTTAGCCCGAGCAATTTACACAATTCTCTCGTAAAATTTTATACTACTAGCTAACGAACGGAAGAGCATTATGCGGGAAAGTTGAATTCCTGAATAATCACAAAACTTCACACTATATATTCAGGTTTTTTGCAGACGCTTCGCATTTCACGGCGATAAACTGCGTTAAGTAGGAAATTAATTGGCCATGTTAATGTCAAAAATGTGAACTTAGTGCGCAAAATGCTGGCTTAATCTGTTTTTAAATTGCGTACATTGCATGCAAATTGACTCCAGACTGCCTGACCGCGAGGCTATTTGAACAATGATATCATGTGTTGAACAATATGCACCTTAATAAATATGGGTGCATATATTTAATTCGGATGTTTTTCATTTGTCTTTGCTTTTTCAACTTATATATGAAAGTAAAAGTGAAAGAATGACCTCATAACGTGCCAGTAGATTAACATCAATTTTAAAGGTCTAATGTGAAAAGATGATGAATATCACACCACAAGCGATAATATGCACTCGCTGTGTATGTTTACACAAGTGAAGTTTGATTATTTGAATGCAAAAAAGTATCAAAGGTTAGTTACGAATGTTATTTTTCTTGTAATCGCTTCTGGTTTTACGTCAAAGTTGGTAAATCTAAAATCAGGTTTTCATAATTTATGGAAAAATATGAATGTGGTATTTATTTTAGATTATTATTACTACTCACTCAACTTTCATTTTCTTTAGTCGGTGTGGTTCTTGAAGATTTTCTTTTCTACATCTCCCTAATGTTCAAATCGTAATTTGAATATAATAGAAGGCTTTGTACTATTATTAATCGAAAGACCTTGGAACTTCTAAAAAGCGCTTTGAAGTAAACCAGCAGCTACGTCTAGAGCAAGACCTCCCAAAATTAGTTAAAATTCAGTCATTTATGAAATGAGTGTGCATCAATTTGCGAAATATCAATTTACGTTCACCTAAGCAATGTGTTGCATATTGATAGTATGACTTTGTATTACATTTCGATGTCCATATGGCAAGCGCTCGCTTGACGTTGAACTCATCCGCGATGCTTATTGAATCGGAATAACGATTCAAGGTATTTACTTTCATCAGTATAGTACATAAAACAGATGTTTGTAAATCAGGCAGATGGTATGCTATTTCCTCCCCCATTGTGCAGATAGAACACGTACGGTAACGTACGCACGTTTCCGAAAAATGAGGGGTCGTATGTAACGTCTTTTCTAGCCCAAATTATCGGATAGCGCACGGTGCGTGCATGCGTGCGTTATTGATGCGGGGGGGTCAAAAAGTGTGTAGCATTAAATACCTTATGAATGGGAAGGGGGTGGCAAATGGCATAACGGTTTTCATATGCGCACTTTTGGTCGCCAGCATAATAACTACTTGGTACGTTAACGGTTAGCACACTCACCGTGTCGTGCGTTATTGCATTGCAAATGAGCGTAACCGATGCAAGGTCGTAAATATGGAGTTAACTTTTTTCTCTAAAATAAAGATTTATTATAACGATTTTCAGTTGTTTTCTCGTTTTCGTCACTCCGTGTTGCGGTTGAAAATGTTGTGGCCGGCGTGAAATTAACATTGATGGAAATGCATTCGAGTGGATCGTGGTCGGTTCTCTTCTAAGCGCGCGTCTCTTCATCTTCTAAGGTTGTTTCTCCTGAAGGCGTACTCCTCGTGCATCGAAGAAAGAACCACACGCGACGGTGCGTGTCACAGTGTGATTATTGAAATGCGCGTGGACGAGGAAGGGGAAGAGAGGACCGCGTCCACACGCCGCACGCACATAATGCGTATCCAATTTTTTCCCAGTAGCCGCTATGCGCTTGTTGTTTTCTACTCGCTTGTACGCGCCGTGCGCACTGCGCTTGTATGATCGGTCAAAGGTGGTTCACCTTGGCAGGAGCGTTCACCTATATGAAGACAACTGAAGACAGAAGTCTTCAGCTTGAGGTGGTGTTAGATACACTTGATGAGTTTAGTGCGTACATTTGTTACGCTTCGGACAAAAAAGACGAAGAAGATTGGATTCGTGTTGATGTAAATATCTTACGCATGGAGCAATAATTTATTATCTATGGGAAAAGAAGGAGGAAGCAATGCACACACATGATTGAGCAATATGCACTGAGAACTTTGTACTTTTTGTTTCTATTTTTGATATCATATACCACACGACAATCATATGGTACGCGTAATGAAAGAAAGTTATTTAATCTACCCGGATGTAAATTGTGGGGCTCTCTTCCCATATTGAAAGCAGGAGGGTGTCGGGCGCGGATGTCGTCGACAACGAACGGCACGAAGCGAGCTGGCGGTTAATTGTATCGTGCTCACGTGTTCGTGAACTCTCTCGCGTATGGTAATGAATGAGGGTTCAAATTGAAACGTGGGAATCGGTTGCAGGAACCCTTACGCATGCATTGTACGTGACGACTTACCCTTCATGCAATTTCATTCATGCTTGCTCACCGCGTACGCATGGCGTACGCTTTTTGTTTGCATTTTTGTTGTTTTGACGTTTCGAAACTAATTTGCGTATTCTTTCAGATTTCATGCAATCCAGGAAACGTCCCGCCGATCAGGCTTTCGCTTCAAAAAAGGACATACCTCATAGCTCTTTCGTGATTCCACCAAAGCGTGCTGCTCGAAGCAACAGCTAAACGACGGATGAGAGATGAATGTCACGAGTTGGGAAGGAAGACGTGGACGAGAGAAATAGATCTCTCTCAGGCATCACAGTTCATATAAATTGAAATAAGTAAAAGTGCAAAAGATCACGAACACAACGGTATACCAACAAAGAAATTGATGATGTGAGGAGCAGCAAAATATTAATTGTGAATAGTTTAATTAAGTTAAGAAGTTTATATTTTATATCGTTGTGCATTTTGTAGTTTATTATTTATTTTATTTTATATATAACGCATACGAATGCGTGTGCTCACTAAGTATGGTAAGAAGTAAACATCAATAGTACGTGAGTTTACTGGCAATGATACTTCTGACTATACATCACATGAATGCACAAACAACAAACACCCAAGTGAAACACAGCTAAATACCTAAATACTGTATATAACTGTGATTGAGATATCTAACAAGATACGATTAGATATAACAGGAATGGTGAACAGGAATTTTGGATTAAAGTAGCATTCATTCATTCATACATTCACATTTTGTCGAAATTTCAAATCGATTGAAATTACTTTTCTTTGGATTAATTTGTTTATTAATTTCTTGTATCGTACTAAATATTTATTTATACGGGTGGCATGACGCATTTTTAAATTTGTACTCGGTGTTTGGTTTGTTAAAATCAACATCAATTACGTACACGTCATGTCACTTGGAGTAATTATTCATGCAGCAGATGATGGTATGGTGACTTCTTAGTTGCGAAGAAGGAACGCGTCTGTGAGATGAACAATTCAAGATCCGCGCATAGCGTGTTTAATTATCATTAATAATTTATTAAAGAAAACCAACTATATATAAATACTAACAATATATATTTAATCATAATGAAGAGGATATTCTATCAAGAGAAGAATTTATAGCAACACCTGTGATGTATTATAATAAGATACTGATCTCAAACTTTCAAATCCACAAATATTAGAAAGTAATGATAGTAATTTAAAAGGATAATATTTTATATTAGTTTAATATGTTTGATATAACAACAATACAACACTAAAAGGTATTATTATAATATACGTATCTGTATCTTGTAAAGTACGGGATAAGCAAGTGCATTATTATTATATAATATAAATATACCTTTGTGTTTAATTATCTTTTGTTTATGATTCATGTAGTTTTCCTTCTAAATTTCACTTGTCGTCCGAAATTAATTTCATTTGGATTTTTATGGGTTTTTAACTCTTTGTTCGGCATTCGAGTTTTATAAAATACATATGCATGACGTGATTAAACTAGGGAATCATCACACATACCGTTCTCACAGGAACTGGTGCCTGACACGTGTTCCGCTCACACTTTTCACACACTGGTTCACAGGAAGACAAGAATGAAAACGTTAAAAATGGGCAAGTCAAGTGTGCGACTACTGCTGTAATTACAATGATTACATCGAAATGATTTAACAATGCGTCGAGTCAAGTGGCAAAAGTGGGTCGGTCGCTAAATATTAATGCATACATAATGCCCTATTCTTCGCTTGCCTCCCTGTTAATGTTTTCAATACATGTTCTAGGCTTTAATTATATAAACGTTATGAAGACTTCATACAATTTCGGTTTGGCCATTCTTCTCAATTTATTGATATGTGCTTCTTGCATAAGCATCGTGTGAACTTTTGACCCCATTAATACGGCAGTTTGAATGTTTGTTTGGCATTCAAATTAGTATTCCAAGGCTATAATTTTTATGGACGCACGATGGTATAATTTATTCATAATAGTAGTTTTTATTTTGCATTTGAATAATGTATATGGATTTTTTTGCATAATCCTGTGTACGTTGTCCAGTTAGAAAATGTTTGAACAGCTCTTTCGGTAGTACTTTCATTTTGCTCTATTTGCATAGTTATGTGTTTTGCCTATATTAGTATTGTTTACACTGTTAGGAAAATGTCAATCGTCACCTGTTTTATCAACTGACTAACTAGTGTTAGTGTGGATTCCGTCGTGTTGCCTCGTCAACTCCCAGTTATAGTTTTAGTTTTGGTTATTATTTATCATATTAATAATTAAGAGTTTAATTAGGCAGTGTTAAGTGCATAAGTTCATTGGACCGATGGGATTACTGAATACTCAAAGATGTTCGTGGATGAAGATGGATCAAGATCATCAGGTATTGGCAGGTTAGTTCTCATATTCCGTTATTGCTTAAATTATTATCATTGACATCCAAGTTCCACTTGATATTTCTCATGATGATTGCATTTACCTCGCAATGTTACGCGGATATTAATTGTTTTGTTTTATTAATCAGTCAATGTAAATAATCCTAACCTAAATTTGCACATGAAGTATTTGCATATAGTCTAAATAAAATTATGACTATAAGAATTGTTCGTGACCTTATCTGCGATCATTGTATGCCGAAATAGCAATCACTGACGCGTTTGTGAATGGGTATAATGCATAAATTCATCAAGGTCTGTTGATCTTTTTATGCATTTGGAACAATGCATAATTTACATATGGGCGATGGTGTACTTCTTAGCTCAGATAATTATTTTTTTGCATACGGCAACAAACAGGCCGGATATTATTATATTTCATTCCGATCATTATCGAAATAACATTGTTCTTCGCAGCTGAATTGCTGATCTGATGCGTAACGTAATATCACAAAGTGCATTAACGATTTTATTGCATACTGGCAGCAAACACGGTCGAGTTATTCGCACATTTGCATATCTATATACAATGGCTATTTGCATAAACATAGACAAGTGTTTCTACGCATTGTCCAGCATGCACAATGCCATTTCAGATATTTAGCGGTAATAATTTTCTCTATTCGCTAGCCTCAGGTACACGCTATTTATTGATGCTGGTGGCTGAAGAACAAGTTTTATTCTGTAGTGAGTGCACTTGCATGCACTTGCGAATGTTGAAGAAATAAGATTAGGGGTGACAATGGACGTGTAAGAAAAGTAGGGCAAACTAGGGTTGGTTTGGTTGCACCCTACGGTCTGTTATAAAACACCTTAATCGCTTTCGAATGCTTTCAGCTGTGTTCTTAACACCTTATAGTGCGTCAAAAGATAAACGAACTTTACAATGCCCAACAACTTGTTGTGTTTGGTTTCTTTCTTGATAGCAAGCACATGACATCTTTGTTTTCTACGGCACCCTAGCATCTATTAAATTCGTTTAAAGAGCGTATAAACGTCCACCGGCAAAGGGAGCTAAAGTACACAATGAAATAGGTCAAGCCGTTGTTTGCGACGAACAAAGAAATTGGTTGGACTTTTAAGATTCGCCAATGAAGGGCAATGCTGAAAGATTTCTTTGTCACCCTAAAATTTCAATTTTTACACTTGTACGGTTCACACCTGTGTGTACTTTTCGAGGGGTTGAAGAGAATGACTAGATTTAGCAAGAATTTAGTACTTTGTCTTGCGTTTTCATCACTTTCGAAGCCGACTTAATGTGTAGGAATAAACATGTAATGAATCCTAAGAAGTCTTAAGACGATGCTTCTTAGTAACTTAATTGCATTATTTAGCTTCGCTCCGATGCATTCGCGATACAAGAGCTATTGCAAAAGTTGTTCAACCTCAAGTACAATGAACTGTGCATCTTAAGGTAAACATCGTGCACTCACCTCTCTGATGCGCAATGCATTTGCGAGTAACGTGAGTAAGCATCATGCAACTTCTTCTTAGCGTGAAGATGCTCCAAGATGGCTGCGTCTAGTTTTTATGTAAGAAATGTTTCAATTTCTTCTGCAACTTTTCCACGTCTTATCAATCAATTCGTCACACGAGCGAATTCATTAGCATGATTTAATTGATCAATCCGCGGAGAGATTGACCGTGTGACATATACGTAGTAGCAAAAAAGATGTGTAGTAAATGTAATCAACCAGCATACAAAGAATAATGGAGCAACGGACGATAGTGAACTGCAAAACCCGTAAACCAGTCGTCCTCTTTCGCCAGCATCATTTATTCGCGAATAAAGAGAGGCTTATGACCGCGTCGAATGCGCAATTGAAAGTAAAGGGGTTGCTACACATGTGTGTTCATCTCGATGCTGTGTTGTTTAGTTCTCAGCAGTAACTCTAAAACGTTTGTAAGCCTTACACGACCGATTTGACATACAATGAGCTCAGATGTCTATCTGATATGTGCGCATACAAGGGGAACGGAAAATGTATGGTCGCTTTTCGTGTGATCTCATTAAATTTATCAAAGCGGAAAGGGAAATTCAAGTGCAAAACATTTCAATGCAAATGCGTCATTTTTTTCCTATTTCTTTTGATCACTTATGCTGCTATAAATCATTTCGAATGCTGTGTTGTATGACAACTAAATATGTATTCTTTTGTTTCAGGTTAGTAATTTTAAACTCTTGAGTAAGTTCAAAATGTCAGCTGCCATGCGTATTAAATGTAATTAATTACTTGACTTTTCATCTTGCGATATAAAAGTACAGGTTAACTTTTATGTTCAATAATAATAATAATACGACAAAAGAAATCGATTATATTTGAAAGAGAAATCAATTTAATCCAAGTTGAAAAATTCAAAGAAAAGCATTCATCCAAGACCGGATAAAATATGATGGTGGTCTCGGCGCATCATTTTCAAGTTGCGCTTGCGAAAAGGTCCAATTGAGTGCAAATAATTGCAATATTGTAAGATGGCCTTTCAACGATTTATAGACTATAATTAATCTGGATGCATCTCCTCGGTGTACGTGCACGTAATCATACAATGTAGTTTTATTGCAGACTGAATTGTTGGATTGCTGGATTTGTTTGTCTTAATTCTCAAGTGCAACACACTCGCTCGTGCACTAAGTGCGCGTTTCACATAACAAGAGAGGCCTATCGATAGCTGAATCGTAAATATCAACTTAAGAATACGGCGTCCTCGCAGTAGACTTTGTATACATTTGTAATCTTTTTGCGTTCGTGAGAAACTAAATACTCGTCTGAATGTGCGTTCAACCTTAAATTACGATCATTATGAACCGTGGAATGATCACGACTGCAATTCGAACAATTTCAAAAAGAAGCACTCGACAATAATGAGAGATTTTTGTTGTACGACATAGTAATCAACCAAAGTCAGTTGCTGTCAGTCTGCTGCGTGGAAAGAGATGCACGTGCTTTCCGAAGTCAAATAACACATTTCATTGGTTTGCGTGGAAAATTGGACGCATTCGCGTAACGCACCGTTGAATCACAGTCAATCAGTCATGGTGAATAACTAAATTGCATTGTGCAGGGGTTGTTTACACACCTGTAGCCACTTCGTATAATGAGTTTATGCGGTTTGCGCGGAGAAACGTAGGATAATGTTAGATGTTTTGCGCTAGGTGAGCACCGAGCGTAAAATTCAGGGTCATGTTTCTCGATTCGAGTTAAGATTACATGTATACAACGAGCGAAATTTCATCGTAATGGTTTATGCCGATGAAGAAGAATGGTTCGCGTGTGAAATAAGAGAAAACTGTTGGTGTTCGACCATCTCATGCGTGACATACCTGTCTGGGAAAGGATTTTATTTAAATTCGGTCTTCCTGTGTCGCGGTTCTGGGTTATAAATTTTGTTCGTTTACATTCATATCAAGATTAATGGATAAGCATGATAGTTTCAACCGTTTTATGTGATTAGGTAATTAGAGCGCCATCAATCAATGCATTTAAAATACATCAGAAAATATTGGCAAAATTCTTTGCAAGCAGGTTATTCATATAAATCATTCTTTAACTTCTTGGTGCAATTGACAATGACTAATGATACTCAATTGTGAACAATAACACACTGAATTTTAACTTGTTTGTGTCACACTTGTCTGCCTCAAATAATTGAAGATGTTTCTTGTTCTTTAACAAAACTTGAACTTTATTTTTGACATTCAGTATTCGTGCGACATCTAACAGACTATTGATGAAACATAACATAGACGCGGCTATAGGAATCTGTAATCTCCGACGCCATTTTTAAAAGCATGCTATGTTTATTGTTTGATATATTAAGGTTAAACAATACCAACAATATTTTATAACAAAGAATGTGATTCCTCTAATTGCCAAATGAGTACAGTGCATTGACAGTATATAGTAGTGACATTAGATTCATGCACAGTGTCGTTAAGTATCTCTAATTGTACACTTTGTATTGAATTATCAGCTCCCATTTGCCAAAAAAGTTAAAGGTACTTAATAGTTTTTTCATAGGCATATTTATTTTGGGTTAATTTTTTAGCAAAAGTCAAATACGGCAACATGCTATAGTTCTACGTGTTTAATACATTTCAATGTAAGTGAAGGACAAAAATAACAAAATATTTTCAGTTATGCACTACATAGCATTAATAGTCATAATCATCAATTGTGTCTTGAAACTGGTAGGGTACCTTTGCTTGTAATTCTTCTTCCTGTTGTGTTCTTTGCAGAAGAACATGTCGTCGTTTTGGAATTGATATACAACCACAGCTGTTTGCATCAAATGTAAAGCCTGTTGTGCACTGTGATACATTTCGACAATTGCATGTGCATGTTGTATAATCCCATAGTTTCAATGAGCTTTTTGCATGGCATTTCTTCTCTTCATCTTGATTTGCACATTTACATTTGCATTCATCTTTACTATATTGCTGCAATGGGGTACAATCCTAAAATCAATGTAATGAAATAGGATTAGCAAATCCCATTTGAGACTTACTGAAGGTTGTACTCTACATCCACAGTGACATTTTACATGTTTTTCCAAATGTATAACTTCTTTTCCAACAAATTTTAAACGATTTCCCGATGTAAATTGTGTTTTGATAACCTAGTAATTACACATATTTGGTACATTTTCCCATCAACTGTTTGTATACACTTGTTGCATACCTTAAAACTAGCAAGTTCTGTTTCTGATGGGGTGCAAGCTAATAAGTTATGGGAGCAACATCCTCCACATCTCTCAATTCTGGTACATGCTGGAATAAATATGATTGATGGATCTGGTGATTCTGGAGCAAGTTTAACTGTTTGCATTTCAGGCATGCATGCTGCAGATTTTGGCTGTATTACTCTACCTACGATGAAGAAACAAAAATTATTTATTTCACTGCTATTTCATCATTTGCTTAACTTACTTCTCTCAACCTCTTCACCAAATCTATCTGAAATAACATGAAACATGCTTGATTAATATAATATAAGCAGGCAAGTCTAATATAATCAGCTTTTGTTTTTTTAATTCAACGTCTTTAATTGAGTGTCATTAGTTACTGTTGCTTTGTTATTGCAGCGTGTTATCAAGATGGAAACATTTACAAAAGAACAGAAACAAGAAGCTGAGGCTTTTGCGGCATTTTACTTTGATTTGGTCGAAAATCACAGAGAAAGGCTCATGTACTATTTATCTGACGATGCTTTGCTTGACTGGTTCGGCAAGACAATAAATGGCATGCATAGAATCAACGATTTTGCAAGACACCAGCTAGGGAAACTTGAGCATTCGTTTCCGAGTATCGAACCTTGCTTAGACATTGGTTACCGTCAAACGCATGTTATCAAATGTAAACCCTCCGCCTCAGTGTGCACTGAACAGCCTGCCGAGTATCATGCGATTTCGGAGGTACCAACTGATAAAACGCCACCGAATCCGGTGATACCGTCAAACTCGCGCAAACGCGAAATAGGACAAGGCGATGGTCTTCATAATTGCCACTCAGATTCTCCAGCAAAGCGAACGAAAATTGCATCTGGTTCTGGAGATGTGGCCGTTCCGATTACTATTGAGAAACTCACATCAAGCGGGAGAGTGACGTTCTATTCCCAAAGTTCGAAAAAATACCAAAGGGAAACGAAATGGTCTCGACCGTGCAATTTTCAAGTGGCCTATAGTAAAACTTCAGATGGATATATTATACACCTAATTATCTATCATGCTAATATGAAGTGCAGACGTAGTTTATTGAAGGAGTTTGATGCACTCAGCAGTCTGAGTGAATGAGCATTTCTTGTTATTACTTGCGGAATTGGATGTTTGAAAGATTGAAGTATTATAATTTTGAACCGAATCTCGTGAGTTGAAGTCCGCAGCAGTTTTAGGAGAGTATTAACATTCTCGACAAAATTAAATTATTTAATTTCTGTAAATACGTGTTATATGCATCTTTGTATAATTTATATATGAACGTTAAATTGTTATATAAAAGGAGAAAATGTTTAAAACGTATCTATTTGCCAATATTGGGTGATAATCGTGCATATAGTGCCAAATTTATATATATATTTTTCTTATTTGTTCACGAATCTATAAAATCGTTGAATATGAACAAAATTGGACCAGTGTCAATAAAACTTTTTGTTAATAACTTGATGTTGACTTACTTGCTAATACAGTGTCTTCTTCGTAACCGTCAACGTAGTTTATGAGGAGGTCACTCACACTGTAATTCGCTAGTCTTTGGATGAATGCTAACGGAGGAAACTAAAAGTAAACAAATGCAATTATACTTATTACACTTCTGGCCACAGAAGGTATAATTTGATTAATTTGTTTTAATCTGATTTGAACATTTGCCTTGAACAGTCATTCTAGTATAGAAAAACTTATGTTGTAAGATTGACTTGGAATTTCCGAGCGTTGTAAACAGATGATCGTATTATGCAGCGAACAGGTTGTAGTGACACTGACACCCATTTTCAACATCTTACCAGCGTATTTGCGATGTAAGGTGTTGTTTCATTATCTGATTCACTTGGCGCATTTCTGCTAATTGTCGATCGCCTTTGGGTTTCACCAGGAAAGGAAATGGCATCAAATCCAGTTTCACCACCCCCGCAACAATTTTTTCCCGCCGAATATGCGATGCTAATGCCACATGCACTAAAGAGTGCAATCACTAGACAAATTCTTGTTACCATTTTTGATATTCTTTCTATACTTTACAAAGATATTTATTTATCGTGTGTAATTTTCCTTTAATTATTACTGCTAATTAAAGGTGTGCAACACGTGAATTAAGAGAGAAACGTGAATTATTTATCCAGATGCACTTAAGAAATTATAGTCGCACATATTTATTTACAAAGTTTGTGTAAAATTTGAAGAATATCGAAATTCCACTTGCTTATAGCGTTCACTATTTTGAACTTGTTAATATATATGCTGTGAATGTCGCGGTGACTGGAAGGACTGGCGAGCAATCTTCATACCTATTCAACTTTGTGCTAAACGCGATTGCCTGTCTTTGTTGGATCACAGACTTATTCAGGTGTTCTTTAGGTGGGGACGCCTTACGTAAAGTGATTCCAACACATGCGATTTGCGATTTGCTACGGTCAGCATATTCCAAAAATTTGGTTCTGCAAACTAGCATAAGTGTCTTAATCGTGACCCAGTAAAGACCGGCGTTTGAATTTAAATATAGATTCGGATTGCGCAAAAATTGCAAAGTTATGTTGTTAACTACATACACTTGCATAATTTAATAGCGAAGGGCAATATAATCAGTCATGACTCTAGAATTTTTCAATGCATTTGCACTTTAATCACTTGATGAGTCAATTTCTATAAATACAATCTTTATTGGGAAGATCCTACAAAAGCAATAAATAAACGGCAAGCGCAATATTGGAAAACCACAAGTTTTTATTGAATTTTTTTTGTGGCGATATAAATCAATATTCTACACATCTAATACAATTTAAGTAACGAACAACTTGTAATTAAATACGTAACAAACAAATGCTTTTCAGCAAAAACAAACAAATATAACATGACCAGATAAAAAATTTGCAAGGATACGTTCGTGATTTTAATATTTATGTACTCCACCTTGGGTAAATATGGAAAATTCTCATGAATTATTTATATAAAAACGTTGGCGATGTGATGAATCATTTGTCACTTCCTTCTGCGCATGAACTCGAACATTTGTGTATCTCCTTCTTGATTTCTTCAATCAGTGGTATTGCAGGATCTTTTGGTTGCAGGACTCCATCAGCCAGAATCAAATCCCGATTAATTCGCGGTGCTGTATTTGGACGATTCAATGGCGCACTTATTGGACGCACCAAAGGCGAAGGAGCTGTACTCATCCATGCGCCTTTTGGAACCAAAGTAAGTTTGGATTCAGACGTTTTTGGCCTGGGATATTGTTGCGGGTCTTCATCAATATTTCTACGAAGAAATAAAATCGTTAATTTTTTAAACATACAATGTACAGATAAGGCTAGCAATTTACCGGTCGATGCTTGAATGACTCTTAACTTGGATCGGTTTGTGTTGCGGACTTTCTCTCCGGCTTCCGAATAAGCTGAATGTGTCATCAAGCAAATCATGAAAGCGCTTACGCATCTTAGACACGTTTTTTGCTTGTGCATCAATATCATCATTAAAACTACCGCTTTGCTGCATACGATGTTTATGTAAATTCCAAACAACTGGTCCTAGAACACCAGGATCATCATCTGGTCCGAAACTACCATGACGTGTTATTGGATAATCATCGGGGTCATGCATATCTAAATGCCGTACGCTTAACGGTTCCAGAACTTTATTAAGTGGTTCCGGGTTGTTCCCCCTAAAATGGATAAAAAAATATTAAATCATTTAATTATATAATATACAAGATACCAAAGAAACTTACTTAGGAAAAGCTTTTACAGAAGGCATAGATAAATAAGATTTTGGACTGATAGGGTCGCGCATTCGAAGATCAATTGTATCACTAAGGGTGCTGCTGCTTGTGCTGCTGCATGGCGAGGCCCTATTATTTGAAGCTACGTTTAAAGGTACAGTTTTGTTAATTGCGGCTTTTGGCCTTTGCAATTTCCTGCCATTGTGAATTGGCATCAATGGAGAAATATTGATACTTCCACTGCAAACCAATAGATTCAAGTCAGAACAAAGAAACCAACTACAAACATTGTTAAACCTTGAACAACTCGATGATCCAAAAGCGCTATTTGGCCGCAGAGAATTCAGCGCTTGATTAGATTCGTGGTTTCTGAAATTCATGTAGGTAGGCGACGCGTTTTGTTCCCTTTTACCATTCGTATTCAAATCGAATCCTTCATTAATGCGCCCGTCTTGTTCACTAAATGCATGCGTTACATTATGATCATTTACGCTGCTTTTGTTCTTAGTTACGCAAAACGCTACTAACATAACAAGAATAATGAGGAGAATAAGTACAAAAAGTGATATGCTAACAAATAGCCACGTAGGTTTAGTTTCTGCTAATTCTTGAGCTATTGTCGGTCGGATGTATGCTAAAATCAATTTGTTATAAAATTTGACTTACGTTTAGCTTTAAATGCTTACGTTCAGCTTTGACTAGAAATGGATATCCAAGCTCTTCTTTAACTTCTCTATCAGTCACTAATTGCATATCATCCGCGGCCGTAACTGCAGCAACAGGTTGTCCAGCGACAGAGACATGATAAACCACTTCGATTTTACTCTCTCCGTTAATGGGCTTTTTATCAATTTTGTGAATATATACATCGATTGGTTTGTCCTCACGTTTTATTCTTGGATGAATGCCAAGGTGTTTGGCCTGCTGACGAAGAAATGCTTTCTGGTACAGATTGGCCAAACTTTTGCGCAATTCCAACACATCGGGATCTTTACCGCCACTTTTTAATACAGTTAACAACCAAAATTCCTTATCAGCATCAAAGTCGTTCTCGGATACTGTATGGGTGCTGGTTGTTGTTGCATCACATGATTTACATTCAGTACTGCCAGATGTAGTTGATGATGCGCTCTATAAATTCAAAGTTATCAATTAATTATAGAATACGCATAAATTAAACGAATATAAATTACAGATGCCGTTGTTGAGGTAACGTAAATGGTTGTAAGGAAGGTGGAATATTCATTTTCATCTTCCGGCTCATTAAAATCGTCGCCGGAGCCCGTCCAGAAGAAGTCTTCAAGTTTATAACTGCTTTGCACTTTTCGCAGTGCATTTTCAACGGTTGTTAGCTCTGTGATCAATCAATAACAAAATGTATTGATCAAATGAAAACAAACTAAATATTTACACGGTTGCAGTTCTGGTACCTGGCACCAGTTGATACTCAAGCCAAGTGTGCATTAAAAATTAAATTTTCTAGATAGGTAATTGTAAAATAAAATATAAAGTTTATGTACTTACCAACGCCATGTTTTAATTTAGATAAAGTTGTTAAATTAACTTGCTCACCAAAAACACATTTTTGAATTATCACAAAACCTAATAACAACGCAAATACTTCCATTTGAATGTATTTTATTTTTGTTTAAAACATATTTTACTTTGATTTATACTTTGCGTTTGCATCATAATTCAAATATATTCGATTGTGTTTGAAGGGGCCATTTCAGATTTCAATAAAGCAGTTGTTGTTACCATCGCGCACTACGCTGAACTGCGCTGAACTGAATTCATCACTTTATTTCCCTATAGATACACGCATTGATCATACGGATAGATGCGCAAGCGTTGCTACCAACAATGGAAAAAATTTGTCGTGTATAACATTCAAAACAAAAGCTGCTTCCCGTTCAATCGTGTTTGGGCATTACAATAAAAGTGATTCGCTGTATATTCCATTATACAGATTACAGTAACTGTAATGAGTTTATAATGCCACAAAAATAGCCATAGTTACTCTAATAAACTTATTACTGTTTTTATTTTAGTATGCAGTATTAAAAGTCTACACTTATATAAAAGTAGTTTGTTTATATAGCTTAATTTAAGGTAAAAGACCATTCAATACTTCATTAATTAATAGGAATTATGGCATTGACTATCGACTGTTACATGTTTGTATTTGCCAACAATTTTGTTGCTTGGAGAAGTTATTGATTTTATAAATATTTTACTTATGTTTTATGCAGTTGATAATAATATGTATTAAGTACAATTTTAAAGGAAGTTCTGGTACAAGTCTTGATGGCGGGTACTTGGTTTGTCTGGTAGCACACATGGGAAAACAAGTTCCTTCTAGCTGGAAGTTATGGGTTCAAATCGCCGCGGTGGTCTCCCTTTTTAAATAATGGAACGGCAAGTAAATAGACCCATTCACTAAAGCAATGTTAACTATGTACGGACTATAAGTACGCCATTGTGTGGTACAATACGACGGTCATTTAGTTGACTATAGCGTTTCCAAATTCAATTCGAACACTTACATAATGTTGATCCAAGAACTTGCGATAATTGGGTGCTTCCACACGTCATGGACTGCAGTCTGTTAGCAACGAAAATTGGGAATGGGGAAGTAGTCGCAAATCGGACTCCATTCGAGGTAGTCGACTTGCCGGGGAGCAAAGCGTGGGTTGGGCCGCCCGAAAACAATCTTAACCCTTTGCACTCCGCTCGTTTTTCGAGCAAGTCGACTCTGCAGTTCTGCGGCTTTTAACTCTTTGCACTCCGTTGTCGCCGGATTTGCGACATTGGCATGGTAAGCATAGCACACCGCACGGCCACTAGTGGGTAACGCAGTAGGGATAAACAGGCCTGAAGGGTAAAGCAATAAGATTGGATGACAGAGTCACTAACTATTCCTGGAGGGAATACGTGTGAATTAAAACGCGCGGAACTGCAGAGTCGACTAGCTCAAAAAACGCGCGGAG
>JARJDV010000167.1:0-13842 GCA_030264675.1 Anaulacaspis nigra | reverse complement strand
ATGAAAGCTGTGAATGATGCAGCAAAGGAACATGGTATAGAATTTCCATTGAAAACCGACGATTTCTTTCCATATGCTTCTGGTGAGCATTCATATTGGACAGGATATTTTACGTCTCGCCCGAATTCCAAGAGATTCGAACGTCAAGGAAACAACATGTTGCAAGTATGATCAATGTTGCTGTTGTGTAAGATCGTGTTAAAAATACGGTGACTTTATTCCTTCAGGTTTCTAAGCAGCTCAAAGCAATTGCTGCTGCGAAGAAAATGAATAGTACACTTGATAGCGATGGTTTGCTGAAGGAGGCAATGGGTATCATGCAACACCACGACGCAATCACCGGCACCGAAAAGCAGCACGTTGCCGACGATTACGTAAGGATATTGACAAAAGCGATCAAACGTGCCGAAAGGAGCGCAGCGGAAATTATACAGTCAGTATTTACATATAAAACCAATTGATTTCCAGCCTTCAATTTTCGCACGGAATGAATAATGGCTCAGGGATCAATAAAAAGTCATATTAGCCTGTCTTTCACTGCTTAAAAAACGAGGATTTGTTTCGCATTCGACTGGAAAAACTATGCTGAGAGTTGGCTATTTCTAAATTCATTACTTATTATTGATTTTTGTGCATAAATTTGACGCTTACGTGCATTATGTTTTCAGCGAATTGTTACGCAAGGACGGCCAAAAGTACTTGGAGGAAATTAGATTGGAGTCCTGCCTTTTGAGTAATATAAGCTACTGCATGCCATCGAGCGATTTGGACGAATTTATCGTTGCCGTGTACAATCCATTGAGCCGTGGCGTGAACCATTTCGTTCATTTGCCTGTTAATGGCAGTGAATTTGAAATCACCGGCACTAAAGGTGAACAGATTAAATTTAGTCCTTCGATGTTGTGATCCCAACGGACTTGCGTCAATCGGTTAAGGGCGTCAGTTTTAAAATGGCAACCTTGACGTCGTTCGTCTTTTCTTTCCTTGAATGACCACCTCATAATACCAATCAATTATCTGCAAACGCAATATCATTAACGTTGGCATTTACCGATAAAGCTACTTCTGATGAGTGAATTTTTAATCTCGTTTCAGGACTGATATCTTATGATGTAATGCCCGCAATGGCAGATTTTTACCGCACACACAAAGTTAAATCATCGAACAATAACTTAATTTTTGGCGCACAAGTTCCCGCGCTTGGAATATCCTACTTTCACGTAAAGAAAATCTCACAAGACAGTGAGAGAATCGATAATGAAATCAACTATGGAGAGAAGGCAACTGAAGATAGAAAGTATATAGGCTTTAAGGTATTGTCGTCGAGGGGGTGATTAATAAGATTATGCAAATTTAATGTTGATTTTTATTAAGGATATTGGCGTAACGATTGATGGGAAAACTGGCAAACTTTTGCAAGTTAAGATGAATGGTATAGAAACTCCTATAACGCAAGAATTCATGTATTATATTGGAGCGAATGGTTCCAACTACGGAGAAGAAAAGCGCGCGTCTGGCGCATACATTTTCCGACCAGCCAAAGACACCGTCGCACAGCATTTCAATGAAGCGCAAAGTTATCAGCAGTATAGCGGCAAGCACGTTCATGAAATTCACCAATATTTTTCGGATTGCGTCAAGCAGATCATTCGCATCTACGAGAATGAAAACCATATCGAGTTCGATTGGCTTGTCGGTCCGCTAACGAAATTCTACGATGGTGTTGAAGTGATCACGCGCTTCACCACAAATCTGCAAAGTAATTCGACGTTTTATACCGATTCGAATGGACGCGAAATGATTGAACGCATTCGCAATTATCGTGCGACGTATGAATACACGAATGAGGAGCCTGTCGCCGGTAATTACTATCCAGTTACTTCACGGATTGCAATCAAGGATAAAGCGCGCAACGTTGAGGCGGCGATATTGAACGATCGCGCCCAAGGCGGCAGTAGTTTGATGGACGGAGAGCTAGAATTGATGGTAATTGCATCTGTAATTTAATTATTGATTAACTGTTGCATTGTTATGCGCAACGTTCGAAATTATTTCGCCGAACTAATCAGCTAATGGTGCAAATTATTTCAGGTTCATCGCCGATTACTCAATGACGACGCCTTCGGAGTGGGCGAAGCGTTGAACGAGTTTGAATTCCAACACGGTGTTATGGTACGAGGCCAGACCTATTTAGTCATTGGTAATATTACAACCAACTGTAAGCGTAAATGTAAACATATTAATGACTCTCCATCTTAAATGAAAATGATTATTACAGCGGAGCGTAAGAATGCAGCACAAATTCAGAAAGATGTGGCACAAAGAAAATTGCTTGCTCCATGGACATTTGTTGGAACCTTATCGAACATTTCATTAGATGAGATCGAGAAAAGAATTAACTTTGAAGTAAGACTAGCGCATTAAATATTCATATGTATTGATTGATTGTTTTCGTAGTGGTCTGCTTTGAATAGCAAGCTACCGGAAAATGTCCAAATTCTCACCTTGGAGCCGTGGAGAAATAATGATACAATTCTTTTACGTTTCGAACATCTGTTTGAAGTTCAGGAACATCCAACATATTCTATGCCAGCAATTATTAATCTTAACGTAACTTGA
The DNA here is from genome assembly GCA_030264675.1 of Anaulacaspis nigra. Lineage (NCBI taxonomy): Eukaryota > Metazoa > Arthropoda > Insecta > Coleoptera > Staphylinidae > Anaulacaspis > Anaulacaspis nigra. Next base: position 11,223 of record JARJDV010000167.1, on the reverse strand, counting down.
ATATTGCATCTCTTTAAATTATTAATTTGTTTATATTTTCAGACGTTGTTTAATGATCTTACTATTAAATATATTCGTGAAACTACCCTTGGTGCTAATCAATGGATAGAAGAAAATGAAAAAATGACTTGGAATACGACAACAACGAAAGAAAGTAGTTTTTCCGAGTTTGATCAACTTGATATGGAACACATTGAATTGAATCCAATGGAAATTCGTACATTCATTTGTTACTTGGATAACTAAAAAAGTTTGGATTTTTGTTAATCCTTTGTATTCTGCACATAATGCAGGAACCTGATGGTAATTACGGTGAATAAAGAAAGCGAAAAAGTGGGCATTCTTTGTAAATATCTCCCATTTGGAAGGATAATATTTGAAGTTGTAATTTAGGCTGACGAGCGCGCGCGACTTTGTGCCAGTCGCCATTCCTGTAATGATATAGATAATCTATGACGTCGTAGGGTATTTTCACCAACGGCATCCCGGCGATGACGTCATGGGAGCGCACGGCGCAACGGTGGCAGGAGCGCTGGCGGTCGACGGCGGACGGAACGGCGTTACGACGCATGGCTGTTGGAAAATTGGGGGTGAAACGTTCACGGTCGAAGCCGCGATCGACTCACAGCGCGCCGCCGCCGACGACGCTAAGCACGGGCGCGCACTCACACATTGCAGCTGCCGCCATCCGGCTGAACCGAGCTCTCCGGGCCTCTCCGAATGCCCGGCGCATGCAGTTTTCCCAGCAGCGTCGTCGCCGTCCCGACGTGTGTGCATTCGCGCGGCGGCCAACCCGCTCGCGTTCCCAGTACACGGTGCACACGCTCGCCGTCAGGGTTGCGGCGCGCTCCATTCATAAGCTCGCTCGCTCCTGTGAAATCAGGGCTTTGCAAGGACTCGCGCTACTCCGCGATAAACAAATCCTTGCGCCTTTCAACCATTGCACACGTCGCACGCGCGATCGCTTCGCGAAGAACTTTTGCGCGTGAAGACAATAATAATTGAGTATGATGTAATCATACTCGGTGGTATTCTGGTTCGGGTTGAGTTTGCAATCAGAGCGGCGCGTCTCGGTCGAAGCCACAGATTTGAATAATTCAATTAGAAACGTCCTGCTTTGTGCTTGTGTGTTCTACATAGTGCACGAATTGCTCAGTGTGTGCGATGATAAGCAAACTTTCCCCGGGTAACTGCTAAATGCTCCCATGGAACGGATGCTAAGTGTGCGACCAGCGCAAGGTACGTTCTTGGTCCTTTCCCAGGACCACTATCCTTACAGCATTGCGTCTCGTTTGTTTTCAAAATACGGTCACTGATTTGATTGCTTCATTTTGTTGTGCAGTAAAAGAGCGCGCAGTTTTTCATAAACGATCCTGTCGTAAAAACCTCAAGGGCACGCATTTATTTTACATTTGCATCGGACGAAGGAGAAAGGATGCTCGTGTGCTCCTGAGAACGGCGGCGCGCCAATGTTGTTTGCAGCATGCGAATACACGAAATGTCAATAATGTACAAGTATGCGCTGCCCCTTTCGGCCTACCCTAATATCAAGCGGCAGAAGCGTTCCATCCATCGCTGCCAGCCGCCGCCACCGCCAAAATGTGGTGTGCTTGTATCCGGCTAGTTTATGGCCGTGTCATAAACGATAAAATTTCAATTTGCCGGATCCGTATACGCGACGCACAGGTGACAGCTCGCAATTACGAAGGGGTCCATTTCGTAATTAATCAACGCAAACAGGCGGCTCGTCCTGTGTGACGGTGAAAGCCCATGCGCTCGCACTCGCTTCCCAGCTACTGTTTCAATAATTGATTTGATTGCTCTTCAAGGTTATTGTTTTTTACGGTGCGAATAATTTGCACGACGTCGAAGCAAAACGCTTGTTTTGGTATCGAAGGAGGGCGTGACCTTATTCCTGTTCGCTCGAATTCTTTCCGACGAAAAGGAAAAGTGAATATCAACCTATTAAATTAATAACCTTCGTTCTATTCACGCCCGCCAGTTATTTTGTCGATTAATTTTCATACACGTTTTCATCGCCCGGAAAATAAACAGTTTCACAATAAAGTTGTACACGAGAAAACGCGGAAAGAAAACCATGTCCATCGGGAATGGCCTCAAAACACTTGTGAACACAACCACAATAAAACGCAATGAAAAAAAAAACACTAGTTTGTAATCCATTGTCTTCACGAATGACTGAATATAAAAATTGATTTAGTTACTATTTTGTTGAACCCATTTTTACTCACATCCTTTAATGTATGTTATGTAAATAGGTACATTATTCATTAATTTATTGCTGGAATTTAAGGTCATTTTCATCTAGTCTCGCTAATGAATTATAATTGCAATGATGAGTGCAATTTGTTTATAATTGCGACATGAGTCGAGTGAGTAGAGCAGACTTATTTCTGCAGTATAAATAACATTAAGATTAATTGGTTACTTACTGGTCCTTCAGTTATTATAAATGAGTGTTCAGATCAATACATTTTCTTACGAATCAAATTGGAATAAATGGTGACATGATTCACCGCCCCATCAGTGCATTTATTATTCGTTTATCTATTAAATACGTTCGTCTAATTGTTACTGGAAAATTATCTTTATTATCGGACACGCGCATGTTATCTTACGTTAATAATAAAATAGTCGAGTAAAATTCCGAATTGTTATAAATTTTCTGTAATCTTGATAATTCTAATATTATCTTTGTATCAATTTTCCCGAAAATTATCTTTGTTTGCGAAGTAAATAGTTTTATAGTTATTTACTCTCTATTTTCCAATGCATCGTAATTTTTACTTTAATCACGTTTATTAGATGCATTGTTTGGTTTCCAAGAATATACAGGAAGAATCATTTATCATTTCACAATCAATCTATTGATGAAATCCTTGATACTCTTGTATGCGCAGAATTATTATAAAACGCTACCTTCCGAAATGATCATTTTTATATTTTGGTTGTGCCCGACAGTCGGAATTTTCATATAAAGTATGTATTGTGGTTTTCGGCTGAGAAAGCTAGGTCAGTTATTTATAGCTTTTTCTTGTTATTCGGACACGTTTTTTTAGAGATATTGAGCAAAGCTTATCAAGTGGTTAAACTGACTGAATACTTGAATTCACTTCCACTCGAACGAAAATGTTCTATTGCGGAATTGCACATTTATATTGTATTCAAATTGATTAAGATAAAAGTTCAATAACATTGACTAGACCTCTTTGGTCGTAAACACTTGATTGAAAAATTAATTAGTGAAATTAATTGTAACTTTGATAAGGTAACTAAATGATAAGTTTCATTCAAGTTCACCCCTATAAAAGCACGAATTTTTATGATTTTAATTCAGTTTGAAAACATATCACACAATGATGAAGTACACATTACTTTGCATTGCTTTTGCATTGATTGCTTCTCAGGTAATAATACTAACATTCCAAATTCTCAAATAGATTCATAAGATGAGTAATTATTATTTAGTCAATCAATGGGAATCCTAGAGGTATTCTTGAAGATGTTCAAGCAGGCCTAACTGAGTTAACCAAGAAGGTGCAGGAAGCTATCGATTTCGCTATCGAAAAAGTCCAACAAGCATTCAACCGTTTACTTGAATTTGCCAAAACAGTGGTGGAAAATACAACGGGCCAGATTAAAGCAATTGTTCAAAAGGTTCTTGACCAAATTGAAGCCTTAAAAAAACACGCAAATGAGACTGGTGCAAATATTCTTGAATGTACTCAAGAGCCAGAGCACACCCTGCTTGAACTTCCGGAAATCACCATCAAGAAATTAGTAGGTTGTATTGATAATCAAATAAAAAAAGGTACTACCATTTTTGAAAATGGTAAGAAGGAAATTGGCGACAAGATCAGTGTTATCGCCGACTTGACCTCCGAGTTTGGCAAATGCAAAACCAATATTTTATGCCTGGCTGGAGTTTTGGCTAAAATTGGCACCTCTACAATTGCTATTCCAATTCAAGTAGCCAAGAGCGGGCTTCAAATTGTTGATGCGATTATTAAAGTCCAAACTGAACTTGCAAGCTGCGGTGTGCAGACTGTTGGTGAACTTATCGATATAACTGGTGATATTCTAATTGGAGTGACCAAATGTGTTGACGAAAAATCACACAATTCCATGTCAGTGTCGAAAGAACTCAATGATGCTCTTATCAAAGCATTGAATTTTTAAATTTGTATAATCTTTAACTCTTACTTGATGTCAACCAATTGAAGATGCTTATAGAATAAAACTATTGAAACCAGACATATTTACTTACAAGTCAGTTAGTATAAATGAGTGTACAACATATTTTCTTACGAATAAGATTAGAATGAATGGTAACATGATTCACAATCTCATCAATGCATTTATTATTCATGTATCTATTAAATGCTTTCGTCTAATTGTTGCTGGAAAATTATCTTTATTAACCGATACGCGCATATTACCATATAGTCGAGTAAAATTCCGAATTATTATAAATTTTCTATAATCTTGATAATTCTAACACTATATTTGTATCAATTATCTCCAAGATTATCATTGTTTGCGAAGTAAATAGTTTTATGGTTATTTACTCTCTATTTTCCATTGCATCATAATTTTTACTTTATTCATGTTTATTATGTGCTTTCGTTTCCAAGAATATACAGGAAGAATAATTTATCTGCAGAATTTTTATAAAACACTACCTTCCGAACTGATCATTTTTATATTTCGGTTGTGTCCGACAGTCGGAATTTTCATATAAAATATGTATTATGGTTTTAGTCTGAGAAAGCTAGGTCAGTGATTTATTATAGCTTTTTCTCGTTATTCGCACATGTTTTTTTAGACATATTGAGCAAAACTTATCAAGTGGTTAAACTCTCTGAATTCCCAAATCGCATTCACTTGGAACGTAAACGTCCTGTTGCGGAATTGCCCATTCATTTTGTAATAAAATTGATTAAGATAAAAAACAGTTTTTACATTGACTAGACCACTTGTGGTCGTATACCCTTCGTTGAAAAATTATTTAGTGAAATTAACTGTAAAATGGATAAGATAATTAAATGATAAGTTTCATTCAAATTTACCCCTATAAAAGCACGAGAGTTTTTATGATTGGAATTCAGTTTGAAAAAATATCACACAATGACGCACGCATTACTTTGTATTGCTTTTACATTGATTGCCTATCAGGTAATAATAATACAAAAATTCGAAATTCTCGAATAGATTCATAAGATGAGTAAATTTATTTAGTCAATCAATGCGGATTCTAGCCGTATTATGGATGGTGTTCAAGCAGGTCTCGCTGAGTTAACCAAGAAGGTGCAACAAGCGATCGATTTAGCTATCGACCGACTCCAACAAGCATACAACAAATTACTTGAATTTTCCAAAAGTATGGTGGAAAGTACAAGGGACCAGATTGAATCAATTGTTCAAAAGGTTCTTGAGCAAGTTAAAACCATGCAAAAATATGCAGTTGATACTGGTGTAAATATGCTTGAATGTCCGAAAAAGCCAAAACACACTCTGCTTTCACTTCCTGATATCACCATCAAGAAAGTAGTAAGTTGTGTTGATAATCAAATCCAAAAGGGTTCTAGTATCTTTGATAATGGTAAGAAGGAAATTGATGAAAAGATCAGTGTTGTTAGCGACATGACCAGCGAATTTGGCAAATGCGGCATTGATGTCTTCTGCCTGGCTAGTGTTTTGACCACAATTGGCACTGCCTCAATTGCTATTCCAATTCAAATAGCCAAGAGTGGGCTTCAAGTTGTTGATGCGATTGCTAGAGTCCAAACTGAACTTGCTGACTGCGGTGTGCAGAGCATTAGTAAGCTTGTCCAAACTACTGGTGACATTGTAGCCGGAATCACCAAATGTATTCAAGGAGCATCATCACGTAGATTCAGCGTACGCAAATTCCCTGCATCTCCCAGACAACTCAATAATGCGTTTAGGAAAACATTGAATTTATAAAATTTGTAGTGTTTAATAATTAGTTAATATCAAGCAATTGATGATTACTTTAACAAAAAATTATGGCAACAAGACGTATTTATCTGACTACGTTCCAGACAATTAAAATCGTTAATTGCCATTTACTGTGAGGCTTAATAGTTTGAGCAATAAATTGAATAAGCTGGATTATAAACTACATACAATAGCACAATTATTTCGCATCAAAGGTTAATGCAATTAATCGATAGCTTAACGCTGAGTGCTTTTTATGGATACACCTACAATTATCCACGAAATAACATAATAATCTAAAAATGTTTTTCTATTATAGTTTCCTTTCGAATATTTCTATACCGATTTGTTGACTGGAATTTGGATTAGTATTTAAGTAATGAAACAAAGTCACGATTAAAGCAATTAATTATGGATCAAATGTCGAGTAACGTAAAAGGTAAAATACCTTATAACACCAAAAAATTTAGATATTAAGGCTTAAATAAAATGGATAAGATAAATTGCAGTCCTTTATATAGAATGCACCAGAAGCATTTGCAATATTGAATTGTTTAGCGTCAGAGAAAACGTAATCAAAATGAAGCTGCTTCTAAATTTGTGTTTGATAGCATTGGTATCTAAAGTAAGTTAAACTACAATTATTTTCTGAATTTTACTATAGGTATATTATTTATTCTTTAGTTTGCGTCCGCAACTTTAGTAGACCCTAAGGCAATATCAAAGCTTACGGATAATGTTGAAATTGGTTTGGATAGTTTAAAAAGAGTCATAGATGAATCGATAGACATCGAAAATTCGACATTGGTGCTTCACATTGATTACGTTAACGAAGTTCATGCAAATTTAGAATCATCATCCCAGCAGGATATTTTCCGACATATGGCATTATCTATCAATATGATGCAATATCTTTCGGCGGTTATAAGGAATCAAGGATTTGACTTTCCTGAATGCATTTCTCAAAATTACTACAAATTTGGAGCAATTGCACAGGAAACAAGCGGAAAAATACATACATGTTTAGACAATTATGTTGTGCAAGCATCTCAAAGGGGAAAAGAATTTGATGGACATTTGGAAATAGTCCATAAGTTGCGGGAAGAAGCTGTAGCTTGCAACGCGGATCAAGCTTGTCTTAAAGAAGTTGCTATCAAAATTACCGACGCAATTCTTCGTGAACCAATGCATATTTATAATACTGCATTGAATGTCAAGAAGCACTTCGATATGTTAAAATCTGAGATGATTGACTGCAATGCTATTTTCATTAAGGAACTGACTTTACTTCATTCACTTGTTATGATAACGTTAGATAACTGCATCAAAGCTGCCATTGATAAGGACTTACATTAGATAGGCTAAGAGGCACTAATTGTAAAACATAAAGTGTTGACATAATATTTGCAAAATTCAATAAATAGAATTATCTACGGTTTATCCCAGTAGTCAATGAATCATCAACGGATGCAATCCTTATAAAAACAGTGATGTTAGATGATATCTAATAATTTTATACCTGAAGTGATAGCAACCTAGTATAAATAAGTCATAAACTCTGTACGATTTACAGTTGTTGTAAACTAGTAAACTAATAAATTACATCATGAATTATCAAGTAGTATTTGCTGCATTCTGTTTATTAGCAGTTCAAGTAAGTATTTATTAAATTTAAGCCTTAAAACTACATCAAATTCTACTTGCACCTGATCTTTTAGAATGTGCAAGGAGATATCGTAAAAGATGCTCAAAAGCGCCTTGCAAATTTGACAGAAGTGGTTCAGACAGAAATCAGAGAAGGACTATTTTCATTTGATGTCCACAGAAATTATTTATGGAGTGTGGCGTATCCAATGCTAATGAATCAAACCAGTAATGTAATTACATCCAAGATTGACGAAACATCGATACAATTAGATAAATTACTAATTAGAAGTAGACAATATGGGGTGAATATAGTAAAGTGTGAATTGGGAGTGAAAGCTCAAATTATTGCACAAGCTCATCACGATATGCAAAGCGCTATAACTTGTCTAGATTCCTGGTGCTCATTAGCGGCACAAACGGGCAAAAATTTGCAAAGCCACGAAATTGTAATTAAGAAACATGCTAATGAGGTTGCTCAATGTGGCAAGAATGAACGCTGCTTGGTTTCGGCCATGAAAAATATGACGACAACGATTGTCCAGGAACCATTAAGGATTTATCAGACTGCTGAAAATATAACAAGAACCTTCTTCAATATGGAAGCTTCAATGTCTAATTGTACTGCAACTTCTCTCGGTAATTTAAGTTTGACATATCAACACATTTTCAAAAATGTGACCGAATGTGTGGAACACCTTATGGCAAAATTGTAATTATTAATCTATTTTTATCTATGTGAAATATAAATATAAACTAACTGAGTAACATCTTTAAATAATTAGTCATTTTATTACGGCCTACAACTTCTGGAAAACCCATAAATTAACGTTTATTTGCAAACGTTTTAGAAAACTTATATAAATGCTTTTGAAAAATTCAAATTCATTCAGTTCCCCAACAATGGCGCAGATAAATGCATTATTAATTCTACTAAGTCTATTTTTGGTTCTGGTAAATATTTATTTCGTATTATCATTATACATATATACAGTGAATTATATCCTTATTTAGAATCCAGTATTTGGGAGTAACCGCAGAAAAAGAGATTTGGAAGTTGTAAAAATCGCTGGATATGTTTCGGACGTGTTCCAGAAATTGAAATCAATGTTGATGGTTTCAAGATCCATCATCGAAGATGCCATTAAAAATATTTTTAATAAATCTCAAGACTTTCTACGTGGGAGTTTTAATATAATCAGATTTAATCATTTCAGTATGGAAAAGCGCCTTACCGAAATTGTTAGCAACATTGATAGTAATTTCATAGATTTTTGCATTCCAGAAAATTCATTAGATACATTACTTACAATTGCTACTGATAGTATAACCACTTGTATGAATAATATAATTAATCCGGTGAATAATACCGTAAACCAATATCTTGAAGAAATCCAAGTAATTAATGAAATTTTACATGACTTGTCAATCAAAGAAGAGGAATGTGGGAATTCAAATTACATGTGTCTTTTTAGAATTTATACGGTAGTACCAATGAAAATTGGTGCAATGATTGTTAATATCTCGAAAAATATTAGTGAAGCTGTTATCTATATTAATAACATACAATTTAGTTTTCCGTCATGCGCCATATACGAAACAGCATACCATGAACTTGCGATAGAAAATATTCAGCAGTTTTCACAATGTCTGTTTGAAAAAATGCCAGAAACTTAGATGTTGAAATATTGTTTCCTCAATTGTATAGAAATAAATAAACAGTTATCATTGCGAATATTTTTTCTTCGGAGCCGTGCATTGCAAAAGTTTTCTCTGATGTTATTTACCTAGATAAACTAACCGTGAATTCCCAAAATATCTGAAAATTTCCAAAGGTCGAGAGCAATAAATCGAAGTTTAGAGACAGTAGATAAAGCGAGTCTACATAAATTTTAAAAATATTATTAATATTTTTAATTATCGCGTTTGTTTCGCACATCACAAAATTATTGTGAATAGTCCAAATTCGTTAAATTTTTCATACCTCCATAAGGTATAAATATTTGTTCAATTAACCTAGCGTAATGTAGCAGAAAAAAAGAGAGTGTTACAGACTTAAACGTTTACTTATCCGCGATAATGAAATACCTACAAGTGTTAAATATTGTAACTGTGTTAATTTTTATACTGGTAGAACTCAAGTAATTATATTTATTAGTTGAAAATTAATTATACATTTTGCTTTAGAACCCTTCACAGGCGCAATTTCCACTGTTCAATGATATACTAAACAATGTAAATTCATCCATAAAACAATTACAAGCGTGGCGTCACGAAATGCAGAATACGTTTAATGGTCTTACGGAGGTTGGAGCGAATTTTATTAAGGACTCAACAAACGAAATTACCGCCACCTTGAATACAACTGCCAGCCAGTTGCAATCTTTGCGTGAAACTTACGGGGATGTAAAATACGCTATATGCGTTCCAGATAGTCCTCTGCAAAAAGCTCTCGAGCAATCAATTGACAGCGCAACAATCTGCACGAATGGGGTTGTTCATAAAGCGCAAAATCTAGCCAAGGAAGTTATATCGCAGATAGATCAATTTCTTACAACAGCCGAGGAGTATCCTGGAAAATTGTTCAAGTGCGGCATCAAAATTACGTGCCTCATAAAGCTAAATGCAAATGCTCTTCAAGATTTTATTACGCCTGCTCTAGCTTTTGAGGCAACAATCGCAGAGACGAGTGTATTTCTAAGTACAATGCATGTGTCATTTGTTGCTTGTTCAGTATATCAAGCTAATTTTCATGGTTTAGCACTGGACATAGTTAAAAACGCTACTAAATGCTTAACTGAGAAATTTTAAATTTGCATTTAATATTAAATTACTTCTATTAATTATGAATGTTAAAATACGAAATAAAAGTTATCAAAACTAAAGTAGGTTATTAATTATTACACACAACGTTTGTTCTGTATTCTTTTTATCTCATAATCTATAATTTCTTGACGTAATTTGTAATTATAAAACGAGCTCAATATTAACCTGCGCCAAGTAATATCAAAATTATTTACCTAGTCATATGCTAACAGGATAACATCGTCCAGAAAGAACGAACACAAGTTGTTTGGTAACCCAGTTCTCACACATCCTGAAAGAAATGCTAGTTTGTAGTTCCATGGCAGCATTGTAACATGTCATCATGCATATTTAAGCGCACGGTTTCCACAGTATAAAATTATTTAATTTTGCTCATTGCATACTTAATAGAGCAAATTGTTGGGCGTTGCTCATTTCCCACACTATGAAAGTTGATAATAACGACATGAACACGTCACAGAACATGTATTTTTTATGCCTGCAAATGGGACAAATGTTGGATTCATTATTTACAAAACGTAAACATCGTCCCGATTCTTTTAGACATTTGTTTGTTATTGCGGAGAAATAATTAATTATATATAATTCGCTATATACAATCGGGTTCAAAGAAATGCACAATGGAATGTCCTTGATGCAACCTTGCAACGCGAGGAACTCTGCAAAATGTGAATGCGCACGCGAAAATGGAAACAGAATTTTATTTCAGTGCCAGCGTTCTATATCACACGGGCTGGCATGTGTTCATTTATAGATTTTTGTAACGTTGTT
>JARJDV010000156.1:0-19168 GCA_030264675.1 Anaulacaspis nigra | reverse complement strand
GCCCGGGTAGCTCAGTCGGTAGAGCATTGGACTTTTAATCCAAGGGTCCAGGGTTCAAGTCCCTGCTCGGGCGGTTCCTTTTTCGTCCATTATTGGTTTAATTTTTTTTACACCTTGTAAACATTTTTGTCTCAAAATTTAGCTAGTGTTTATCGTATATAAAGCCTCTATAATTTTTCATATTAATATTTTTTTGACGTGTTACAATAGAAATGAATAAAGGGTTAATAATAAAAAAACGGATGTCTTCATTCCAATTCAAAACACATCAAACAGTTTTTCTAAATTATTATTTATCAGCAGCTAACATACAGTAAGTACTCGCGTGACGTCACTAGCGAGTCGAGTCCAGTCGAATTGTAAACCTTACCTGTCAAAACCAGTCATAACAGTTGCGCTGTGTAGTTGTGAGTACGGGTCAACAGCGTTTTGTACTCGTGAAGAGTTAATTACTTGTTTACATTTCCTAGTGATTCTGAATGCAGACAACACGTTTGATTATCGGTGCTGTGAGCAAGTTCTGCGTATCCCGACAGAACATACGGAAAACAGTATTGCTGTACGTGTTTTCCCGATTATAGGTTATCTAATCAGCAGCCCACTGGGTGCTTATTTAACGTGTTCGTGGTATTGCAGTTCCTTCAGCGTAGTGCATAACGATAAACAATACAGTCGACTACAGAATCGTACGAAAATGACGAACGATCTGATCGCAATGCGTGTGGACAACATCATTAAGTCTGAAGAAGACAAGCGTCTTTACAGAGGTCTTGTGCTAAGCAATGGCATGAAAGTGTTGCTTGTAAGTGATAATACGACTGATAAAAGTGCAGCTGCCTTGGACGTTAATGTAGGTAAGTATCTTATGTGATTTACCACAAGCAGCTGTTTGAATGAGTGTTCAACTGGTTTGAGTCATGATAAGCAATATTGGCAATTATTTCATATATGGAAATGAATGTTAAGGAAAACATGTATGAAGTCATTGTTATTTATAGTTTGCAAATTTTCCGTATGACATCATTTTTTTAATTCCTATAGGTTTCCTGAGTGATCCTGATGAAGTGCCTGGATTAGCTCATTTCTGTGAGCATATGCTCTTCCTGGGCACAGAAAAGTATCCCAATGAGAATGATTATTCCAAATACTTGAGTGAACATGGAGGTAGTTCAAATGCTGCCACTTATCCAGATCATACCAATTACTTCTTTGATATCGTACCAGCTCATCTTCATGGTGCTCTTGATCGGTACGTTGCTTATTGTACTGTCAATGAAGAAAGTTCACTTGTGATATGTTTCAGTTTTGCTCAGTTTTTCCTTAACCCTCTATTCACGGAGAGTGTAACTGGTCGGGAGCTCAATGCTGTGAACAGCGAGAATGAGAAGAACCTGTCAATCGATGGTTGGCGTTTGGATCAATTGGAACGCCATTGTGCGAATTCGACGCATCCTTTCCATAAGTTTGGCACGGGGAATAAGATGACACTGGACGTTATCCCAAAGGAGAAGGGAATCGACGTCCGTGAGGAGTTGCTCAAGTTTCATAAAAAGTGGTATTCAGCGAATATTATGAGTTTGGCGATTTTGGGCAAGGAATCACTGGACGAGTTGGAAGACATGGTGCTTGAGTTGTTTGCCGAGGTGGAAAATAAGAATGTGGAAGCACCAATATGGACAGATCATCCTTTTACTCCTGATCAGATGCGTACATTTACCCATGCTGTGCCTGTGAAGGACATTCGCAATCTGAATATCTTGTTCCCGTGTCCGGACATGAAGGACTACTACGAATCTGCGGTGAGTTGTAAAATTCTTATTTATTGCGTAAACATTCATACAAAAAAACAATAGCAAAAATAGTCGTGTGGGGGAGGAAGGGGGTTAATATCTATGATAGGGCAAATATTTCTTGCACGTAAATTCATCACAATAACAGAGTATCTTCTGCTCGTCAGTCTCATTTTTGATTGACTCCTCAATGTAGTTGATGCCGTAGTCGTAGGTAATTTCGGAGCCTTTTGAGATTTGTTTGTGCGCGAATAGACACAGTTTCGGGTGCACGCTGTCGATGCGGATCGGTATTATGTGACAATTGGGCACACAACTATGATTGATGAATCGACCGATGTTGCCTACGTACGTTGGATCAATAATCGTCAATATCTCTCGCGTGCTCACATTGCGCGTGATTCGCGACGTTCCCGAAATGCGCTCTCGCAGCCAGAATATGTAATTGCAAATGTTCTGTGTCTTGTACTCGCGATAGCGGATTTCCGCCTCCTTCGGCGTGACCACTTCGCCGGCGTACTCGCATATGAACGAGCCCTTTCGTATGGTGTTGGTCGCAAAGAGACCGTAGCCCTTTTTCGCCGTCTGTTTGATGGTGAGCGATTGGTGCGGACCTTTCGTCACCACTTTGTTGCCACATCTCGGTCCACATTTACACAAGTAATTGCATTCGAAAGCCGGCTTATCACTGACCACCTCCATCTTACCGTCATTCGTGTATCGCACGCCGTTGTTCTTAACGCAGAGACACTCCTCGGTGCACTTTTTGCCGCAAGTGCAGAACGAACTAATGCCCTCATCGCGATTGGCGCTGAATGATGTGGTCGGCTGGCTGGTCGTTGCATAAATGAATTTCGGGTCGATCACGGCGATCATATCCACATACTTATCGTCGGATTTTTGCTCCACCATGGCCGCAATGCTCCAAGAGAGACGATCGAAGCAGGTTGAGCGGATTAAAAACAACTTATTAATAATAATTTCTCGTCAATGATTGACTGGGACGGCAATATGGAGGTTATGTTGTGTTGCTGCTGAATAGTAGCGTTTTACAGCTGATGAATGAGAACATCGAACGCGGTGTTTGTTCTTCTTGGGCGAATTTCGGTCTGAACTGCATATTTTGCTCATGTATGGTACGAATAATTTTTTTTCGGATTTTCGCGGCGATATTGTGCGAATCTGCTGCGGCCGATGTGCAACTGCGAGAGCACGTCCGCCGCTCGGCAGCTATGCGCTCGCTATACTACAGTCGCGTACAACTTGGTTACGCAGACTGCTTGTAAACAAAAGGGAAATTTATGATGTTTGATGCTTTTCTCACTTAGCCGGCTGGTTACATTAGCAATTTAATGGGCCATGAAGGTCCCGGCAGCATTTTATCAGCGCTTAAGGAGAAAGGCTGGTCGAATAATTTAATTGCTGGCTACAAATCGCCGCATCGAGGAACCGGATTCTTCGGCGTAAGCGTTGATTTAACAGAGGAAGGGCTCGAACATACTGATGAAATAGTTACGCTGATATTTCAGGTAAATTTAGGCCAGTTTGTAAGCTATAAATAGGTTAATGTTTCCTATTTGTAGTATATTAATATGTTGAAAAAGGATCCTGCAAATATTGAGTATCACAACGAGCAACGAGATATTCTAGCAATGTCCTTCCGATTTAAGGATAAAGAGTCTCCGCGATCCTATATTTCTAGCGTATCTCATAAACTTCAAGAGTATCCTCTTGAGGAGGCGTTGTGCAATCATTACCTGATAAAGGATTGGCGGCCGGACATAATCCAACAAGTTTTGGACGAGCTGCATCCGTCTAAAATAAGAGTAGCTGTAGTTTCGAAGAAATTCGAAGGGACCACCACCGAAACGGAGCCTTGGTATGGAACAGCGTATAAGCGTTTCGAAATCGAACCAAAGATTTTAAAAATGTGGGAGAATGCCGGATTGAATAAGGATTTATATTTGCCAGAAATGAACGATTTCATTCCGGAGAGCTTTGAGTTGTATCCACTGGATAAAGATGTAAGTTAATGTGAGTGCAGTCTTATTGTGATACAATAACGTGTTTGTTAAGGTGACAGAACATCCAGATATCATTAAGGATACGGCTATTACGAGAGTATGGTTCAAACAGGATGATAAGTACCTGTTGCCGAAAGCAAACCTAATGTTTGATTTTGTCAGTCCATTGGCCTATTTGGATCCGTTGAATTGTAATCTAACGCATATTTTCACTCAGCTGTTTAAAGACGCGTTGAATCAATACGCGTACGCGGCTGAATTGGCTGGATTGAAATGGGATTTGAGCAATACGAAATATGGATTGATTGTGAGTATTTAAATTTAGAAAATCGCGATTGTTTTAATGTGTAATTTTGCGATTTAGTTGTCCGTTAGTGGATTTAGTAACAAGCAGCATATATTCCTTGATAAAATAATGGAAGCGTTGCGGCAATTTAAAGTTGATCCGAAGAGATTTGAAATTTATAAGGAAGCTGTAAGTCAATTTTGAATATTTATGTTTGAGGTATTATTAAGTTCATTTTTGTTGGTAGTATATAAGGACATTGAAGAATTTTGCGGCTGAGCAACCATATCAACATGCTGTTTATTACTTGGCTGTACTGTTGACTGAACATTCTTGGACTAAACAGGAACTCTTAGCAGCTATGGATCGTAAGTTGATATTAGATTTGGACGCAAATTACCATATTTTGAAATGTGTGTGTTTGCAGAGGTGACACTAGATAAATTGGAAGCATTTATACCGCAAATTTTGAGCAAATTACACATTGAATGCTTTATTCATGGAGATGCTAATAAGCAAAAGGCGCTAGATTTGGTGGAAATTGTTGAAAGCCATCTTAACGCGGCTGTGAATATGTCACCGCTGCTTCCACGTCAATTGCTTCTGAATCGTGAACTGAAGCTTGAAGATGGTTGCAATTATGTGTACAGTGTTGAGAATGATATTCATAAGTCGTCGTGCGTGGAGATTTACTATCAATGCGGATTGCAGACGAAAGAAAGCAATATGCTGTTGCATCTATTCTCACAAATTATTCAGGAGCCCTGTTTTAATGAACTACGAACGAAGCAGCAATTAGGTTATATTGTTTTCAGCGGGATGCGTCGTGCGAATGGCGTTCAGGGATTACGTATCATCGTTCAATCTGATCGCCATCCTGAGTATATTGATTTGTGCATTGAGGAGTTTTTGAAGCAAATGAAGGTATTTGAATTGAGTAAGAGAATTAAGTAGAAGGGGTGTTTACTTGGGTGAGTTATAGACGCATTTGGAAGATATGCCCGATGATATGTTTGCGAAACATAAAGAGGCGTTGGCAGCGCAACGTTTGGAGAAACCTAAACAACTCAGTATGCAGACGCTCATCTTCTGGTCAGAGATAACAAGTCAGCAGTATCACTTTGATCGTGCTGAAGTGGAGGTTGAGTATCTGCGCACGCTCACTAAACAGGATGTGCTTGATTTTTATAAGCAGCTAATCGCTGAAGACGCGCGCGAACGGCATAAGATTAGTGTACATGTGCTGTCCACTATTGGCGACGCTGTTGCGCCGACTGATAATCATACGGAAGTCAATGCAGGTTCAGAAATTAATGGTAAACCAGTGCAACGAGTAAATGACTTGACTGTCTTTAAGAGTGCTCATGGCATGCATCCTCTTGTACAGCCCTACATAAATATCACGCGAAAAGGTAACAAGTGCAAGTTATAAATGGATATCATGGATTGACATTTATTTACAACAATTTGATGTTCTTATAATTGGACAAATTTATGAAACAATGTATTCTAGTTACAATTAGGAACATTTGCATTTAGTTGAAAGTTTTGTTTTCTCTTCAAATTGTAGCTATATCTTTCATAAAAGCTTATGAAGCTTGTGTAAGTATAAGATATGCACGAATTTGTCAATGATTCAAGTTGATTCGTACCTTTAGTGGTGATCCTCAGGTACAGTACTTAATAGTGAGGTTTTTGGATGTTATGTATTTATTAAATCAATTTGAACACCATGATGGATTTGTTTAAAGAATGAGGAGCTTGATTAAGAGCGTGTCGGTTTCGCGTTGGTATTGTCGTAGTTTACGAAGCGGAGTACTGTAATTATTGCTGCTATCTAAATGCAAATCACGGTTTCCTGCGTGTGGATGCAGCAAAAATAATTTATATGAAAAGTTGCGTAGGGTTATGTTTTCAGCGCCCATTGCGAGGAGAGCGTCGAGGTCGCGTTGTTTAAATAGTTGCACGAGTTTGAAAACGCCGACGTGTTTACTAATTTCTAGACGAATTTGATAAGTTGCCTCTGTTTATGAATAATGATTATTAAAATGGGTAGCTTAATGGAAATGATTAAGAATACCTTCGTAAATGATTTCCGGGCTATGAAGAGATACTTCATCGTGAAGATTATGCGTGGCGTTATCGATTGTCCAATAGTATGAAAATGCTAGTTTGTCGACATGAGCACTGGGTGGTTTTATGGTTGTAGATGGTCTTTCAGATTTTGCGGAAATGCGATGAAAATTACGGCGTTTACTTCGATATTGCTGAGTGAATTTATTTGGACCCTGACTTGAAATGGCATCCCTTAATAGTTGTAACTCTTTCAAAATGGCCGTCGTTGCTTTTTTCAACTCCTTGGATGTGCACACACCTTTTAGTTCTCTTGTTATTGTAGCATTTGCAGTGGCTTGGAGTTCTTCAGTGGCAATTTTACAAAAAGTATGTTGAGTTTCTTCAACTGGTCCATAATAATCTACAAAGATGTTTAATTTACGGTTGTAATACTTTGATTTGTCTGTTTTACCTATATTGGTAAAGTTGTTTTCTAAAGTCACGAAATTTAAAGTCCATAGATTAGCAAACAACACAAATAACCAAATTGTTGGCGTGTGGTTGCCGTGCATCTTGGAAAGTAAATTCATTTAATTTTGAACTTTTATTTATATTCCAGTAGTATTCTCTAGCCATGTGTGCAATGGTCATAAATTTAAATAATGTCTATGTAGAATATTTAGATTTAATTGTAACTACTTTATACAAAGTGTGCTTAACATTAAGTTTAAGCAATGTTCGATGAGAAAGCATTATTTCTTTGTATCAACGTGAATTGCGTTGGTATATTCGTGCATTTTTAATTTCGTTTGGTCGATGAACTAATAATCTGGTAATGCCATTAACGTTGTTAATTTGAGAAGTTAGTTATCCGTGAACTTTAAATTGAGTCTAAATTGAATGACGATCAATATGTAGGTCATGACTGTGCCAACCAGCTGTGAATCAGGAGCGTTTTATTTGATTAATATTGAAGCGCAGTTGATTAATGGATTAACAAATTGATTTGAGTAAACATGCACTTACATTGGGTACCATAGTGCCTTCGACTGGAAATCCACGGCATATACTGAATGTCGTTTCATTGTGTAATGCTTGCAAAGCGAATTGCATCTACAAATAATTAGAACAATTTCAAAATTTGATTTTAAGTTATTATTTTTTCATTTATCTAGATTAAGTAATAATACTACAAGTACAGTATTTTGATCACACCAGGTGTGTGGGGATATAGCTCAGTGGTAGAGCGTTCGCTTTGCATGTGAAAGGCCCCGGGTTCGATCCCCGGTATCTCCAACTCTTTTTTCAACTTACTTTATTTGAATTATCTTCAAATAATTTTAGTGGCTTACTAAACATGATAGCCACCGTCCTTTTGGCCTCTACGGGTAGTGACACTGATATCCATATGGTGGAGAGCATTTGCATTACGCAGAAAGCAAACAACAGGAAACAATACAAATATAGTAAAGTTCCTTCTACATTTTCCCGATGAACCATTTCGTTTACGAGGAAGAAAGCACTAGCAACAATTGTTACTGTGCTTTGCATAACAATGAACAATATTTGTATTGAATAGGTTACGTTTATCAGCTCTGCAATGCCATATAAGAACATGTGTAATTCTTTAATGCGTTCATATAAGATATTCTCTGGTGTTTTCTCAGCCAGTTTAAGTTGCAAGAATTTGTTAAGTAGCCAAAAGCGCTTCTTTAATGTTACACCAATTGTGATAAATTGTATCGTGAGATGCGATGTGAATAGAATAGGCAACACATACATTAACCACTGGGCAATGTTCTCTTCCATGTAATTCACGCGTTCCAGCACACAAGCAATACAAAACCATAAATAGTTAAGCATGATTATTGTGCAAATCATCACTTTATGGAATTTGTATCGCATGTAGGATTCGTCTAAACCATGACGCAGTAAGATGCAATCAAAGAAGTCGATACTGTTTATAATTTGTGCTATTTTATGACGATTGCGATAATTGTACAATGCACATATGGATGCGGCAGTTGCACTTGTGTAGGCCTCTAAAGAATCTGTACCTTCCTTGAGGAAATTACCATGATCAGCAATGAGATACATATCACTAATTGGCTCGAAGGTGAAGACGTAGACAAAGAATATTGTTACCATGAGGAAACATGTTAGAGACCATGCTGCGTTTTTGAATGTGCTTCTTGTTTTAGTTCCAAGAGATGATTTAGATGCGATTGTAATTGGCGCAAGTCCAAAAAGAACACTTGAGAGAAACAAGGGTTTTAACACTGTGTTTATATTCATGGCACTTGAAGTTATGGGGAGTTAGTGAAGACTGAAAGAACAAAAAACGTTAAGTTCTATCGATTTACCGGTTATTATGCCTTGTTTGCATATGCTGTATTATGTCCATCAACATATCGGCGTTGATTTATGGGGATAATCGAGATTGATTTCCTAGTTAGCGGAAAATAATTTACAAATTTATAGGAAACTCACGGAGACACCATAAGTTGATTTTATACTAAGTAAAAATTATTTTAATGTTTTCTGGGAACCATAAGTACACCCTAATTTGGAGCTGATTAACCAATAATAATAATGGCCCGTCTTCCAGTCCAAAGCAAGGAAAATATATTTGATTGTGATAGGCATCCCCTTTAGCTTCGAAAGTAAATCCAGTATTTCAATGTTGTTTTCACCTGGCTTTATTTTCATCCGACTTACAAAGAAGTGGTCCAACAAAAACTAAAATTTTAGAACCCAATATGGAGTATAAGCTTGGCTTAAATTTAATAGATATCCTTTAGATTGAAATTCGCGGAAAGTTATAATGCTAAATCTAATATTGAAATGATTAGTAACCGCTGCATTCGACTTTGTTTACATCGTACTTTCAAGAAGTGGCTTAACAAAAACTCAGTTGAATTGATACTTAGACTAGTTGTTTAAATGTGATAGGTAACTCTATTCAATTTTGTGCTTCGTTGGGATCCGACCTTTAAGAAGTTATCTAACAAAAATTAAGGTATAAGTATTTATATAAACAAGATAAGTACCTCCTTTCAGGTTTGAGGTCCGTGAAAGTAGCGGTTAATGAGTCAAAGCATTAAGATATTGGATTAACTGTCCTTATTCTTTAGTTTGTTGTTGTTTTCGAGGAGATAAGTAACTAATATGGGGTTTAATTTATATTACACTAGAATCCTAGAAAGAGTTGAGCGCGTTCTTCGTAAGGCATAATTTGGCTATCAATAATTTTACAATGCGTTTCTGAATCAATGTTTGTCAAATAGATAATAATTGAACGCCTAATTAATTATTACTCCCGTTTTTGTTTTGACTTTGCAAAACTTCTGACCACCATGATTTCTAAATAGACATCTTGTTAATGTTTCACTTGAAACAATCGAAAGTGATAAAAGAATCCCAGCAAGCTATCCAAATAACAGTATAACAAAACAATAACAAAATATCAATAAACCTCGTTTCGTTGACTGCACGTTTGCAGGCGAAGAAAGATATTTAGAAGAAACCAAGGAAAAGCATTTAATTGGATCTGGAATCAACAAACTGAGTGTAGAGTTGGAAACGGGAGCATTATGGAAACAATTACAGTATGTATATTATTATAAACGATTATTGATTTTTATTTACGGCAATTTGTTAGTCAAACCAAGGAAACAAAGTAATTGGTGCGTATGAGATTGACAATACGATGCAGGATCAGCAGGCAAATAACATCGTGCTTAATTCTGAATCGATGGGTGTTCAACTAAATCAGGACAGGCCTGTAGCGTTTGTCAACATGCCATGTTCCAATATATGTCTGAATGAATATCATTGCTCCACCTCCATTAAAGTCGCAAAGAAGAAGAAGATTATTATTCACGACTATTCTGCGCCTAAAGCCCCGCTATGTTTGCGTTACAATAATAATTGTGCTGATGGTATCCAGATCTTCAAAGAGATGAAAACACTATCTCAATACACCATTCAATGTGCGCCCAATGGTTCTAAGAATATGTCAAATCAGAATGGGTATTTCTTACGAAAACAGGATACCTTGAATGAGAATCAGCTAATTCTTGCTGCTAATTGCCCTGGGGATGCAGAAACTGATAAGATGAATCAAGAGTTGATAACTGCCGGTCAACAGGAGGAAGTTTTACGTGCAGCAAAAGCATTGTTTTCTAAGAAAACTCGCACGTTGTATCATTGGATGTATCCTAATACTCCTAAATTCCAACTCAAGACTGCAGTGAGCATGGCTTGGGATACAATGGATATAAATGAGAAACAATTTTACATTTCTCAGGTGCGAGTTAGGTTATCTAAAAGTTTTCTAGTTTTTGACAGAGTTGATTAGGTTTTAGGCAAGTTTGGTTCACTGCAGAATCGACTGATGATCAATCCACAATTGGGTTTACTCAATAAGCACTCAATCAAGCAATCGAATAACTCCACAACGGATTACAACGCAGTCGAAACGAGCACAGCAGTTGCCAACTTATTAGCCTCATCGCCAGTATCGGATCTCTCCGGTAGGGGTGCATACGATGATAGGGTTATTATTGGGTCAAGAAAACGTGGTCGACCAAGAGGTCATTCCAAGTCTGTATTGAAATTAATGCAGCACGATTATGGTCATACACAACACGAAGAACTCGAGCAATCATTTAAATTACGACAACCCCATAATATCTATCATCAACAACTAATAAAATACGAGGAAAATATTGATAATAACTTGAATCATTTGGAATTTCCTGATGGTGTGAATTCATATGAGGATGGGTATTGCAAAGATAATTCTTACAGGGTACAAATGCAAGAAGACGATTTTACTGATGATCCAGAGTTGCGTAATGAGTTGGATAAATACCAGTGGAATTTAAATAAACGCACTTAAATTTGCATAAAGAAGTTAATGGGTGCTTACGTTGTCGATTACGTATTTATGGAAATATTTACCGCACGGTTGGTGTTTGTTCAATTTAAATTTATTTAACTACAATAAAAATGGTATTCTCTTATTTTTATAAATATTTATAATATTTATGTGTAAAACATAAACAGTTAAGAAACAAATTAATTAAAATAATATAAAATTTGCAATAGAGCCATTGCAAAATGAGAAGAAATAGGTCTTAATTCTAGGGAAAATGTTTAAAGCAGTTATAGAGTCGAACTATACTGGCACATGAAAGTGTGAACAAAGTCAATTGGAAAGTTTAACGATATAGATAAATAGTTGAAATGAGAAGTTCGAGTTTCGAATGAAGATGAAGTTACAGAAATGTAGAAAGTTTATAATAAATTAGAGTGCTTCATTTAATTATTTCTCGGTCTGTTCTGCTTGTTGTTTGGGACTGGGATAGCACCGGGAGGTAAGTTGAAGTTCTGTCCATCATTGTTGTTATTGTTTTGATGATTGTTGTTGTTTCCAGAACGTTGAGGAATATTTGGGACGTTGTCTTCTCCATCTTCAAGCTGTGGAGGAGCGATTGTCGAAGGGACATCACAGTCTTCAGTTGGAGGAACGACACAGCGTAGAGAACGCCTGTCAAAGACCAACATAGCAGGGCAACGTTGCAAACGTGGATATCCACCTTGGCATTGCCAGTAGCGGTTGCAGGATTTGCCCAGAGGTACATTACCATTGGCATCGTCATTGCACAAAGCTGCAAGAAATGGCAGGTTGATTGGGTAATTCTGATTCTGTATTAAGAGTACGTACGATGCTTTTGACATCCATCAACATTTTCAGGCCAGTCGCATGAATGCGAGCGCTCATTGTAGAGGAGACCACCAATACACAGCTGTTCGGTGGCTGTACCATTCCAACATGTCCAATATCTAGTGCATGATGTTTCATGGCCGAAGATGCCGTACAGCCAATCACAATGTTCAGTACCAATTGGTGGATCTGGTGAGCAAAGAGTATTAAGGAATGATTCCTATGCATAATGAGGAATTGACTTACTAGCTTGCTGTTTAGCTTCACAATAATTGGACCTCCAAGGGTAGTCGCAACCCTCAGTGACACCACGGTTCTTTCCTGCGAAGACTAAACCATTCGGACAATCGTAGAGCTCAGCTTGACCATTTACACATTCCCAATATCGGTCACAATACGTCGCATCACCTATTACTTTGGATTTGGCTTGGCATGGATCTTCCTGGTTCACTTTCTGACCAAGGACAACTCCTGAAAAAGATCATGTGTTCATATTAGGCGCATGCAACTAGAGAAACAATGAATGACGAAACGAAATGGTGTTTGCTTATGCAATAGAAACTTTTCTCCTAGGAAGACCACACCTTCCAAGTTGTTATGACGAGATATAAACGAGCATGTTTAATTGTACGCAATTTACAGTTTAATACTGGTAGTAATGCGAGAGTCTAGAAAAGTAAACGAACAATTGTTGTTTGTGGAAGACAAGAACAATAAAATATTCTTGGCTAAGTGCATGCATGGAATGCCAATAAGTATGCGACGTTTTCCCACTTGGCATAATGGTGGTCTTTGCATTCCATGTGGTATATTCATCAATTATTCATCAAGGCTGCTTAACAAGCGCTTCTTAATTAGCAACCGATTCACATTTTAGTTCTACAAATAGCTGAATTGTTTCGGACGATAAAACCACTTTTAAGGTAAAAAGTCTAACAATAATCTCGCAAGTGGTGTAAACTTTATAAAGTTCATGGCCAATTCATTCGAATAAAGTCTGATTCATAAATGGCAAAAATAATGGGAAATTAATACAATTCCATGAAACTACAACCAAAATTGATAAAAGAGAAATTCAAAAAGCTAAACGTAAAGTGCAATTCCATTTAATATTTTACGATATATTTTATGGCGGTGCAGATGTAACTTTCTCTATAAATTTAATGCAGTTTTATGGACTTTATTCAATCTGCAAATTGTGTTTTGCTAATAGAATATTCCGGAATAAATCATTTTTATTTTCATTCAGCAGAAAGACTAAATGAATGATGGCTATTAAGAGGAAAAGAGCGTATAATTGTAATGAAAAACGTATTTACTTTTGAATTGTAATTCAAGCGTGAGAATTTATTCAATGTCATGTTACCATCGTTTAGCGAAGAAAATGTTTGAATTCGAAATGAAAACAACGCAATAATTCGTGTGGAATTAATGATCTTTTATGATTCGAGAATTAATGATCTAGAACATCAATAATGAATTGATTTTTGGGGATGGGCAGATTCAAGGCCGAATACATTTGGCAATTGAGGCATTTTGTTCGCTTGGAAGTTTTTAGCAATATTCATCAACATTCCGACGACCAAATGATGACCATTGGCACATGCGATTGAGCAAGATATTCATTTCAACATGTGCATTTGCAATGTAAACAAGACCAAATGAGAGAGGTTGCAATTCCATGGTAAAGCGCAGCCGCAAAGCAAAAGTTTCGAGTATAATTAATTGCTCGGTGACATAACAAAATAGAGCTATAAAATGGTTAATTTGTTAATCGTTTAATATTCATCTGGTTTTTATGTGCTCGTCGAGCATCTGAGAAGCGCGCACAAACAGGAGTGAAGTAGAGTAAAAGTAGAAAAAAAAAGGTTTGATATTTATTTGCCATGCCAGTTCAAGGATATTCTTATTTATTTTATATTTCTTCAAATGCTCTTCTCTCTTCACGGCGTGTTTTGTAGAGCACTGGTGCGACTTGTCCGCAAATGCCAAATATTCTTGGTAATTCTTAAACTTTTTAGACGCCTATTGCAACACGGTAATTACAAGTTAGATGAATTGGCCACGAGTCGGCTCATGTCGTCCACGAAAATAAATAAAACGGCGAGAGTGAGAGTTGGCAGTCGACGCGCAATACATGTGCGTTCTGCACCAAGGAAAAAAACACTTTCACTCGTCGTCGTCGTCGTCGTCGCCGCGGCGTGAACCAGCCGAAGAGATGGTCCATCTCCTGGCATTCAACCTCTTCGCTGCTTGGTACCACCAACTTGTTGTTGGTGTGGTTTGCACGCCATACGCTTTCTACTTGTAAATTCGTTCAAAGCCCAGCGCCCGTAAACATCAATACGAACCGAACGAAACAATCCACCAAAACAGAAAAGTGATTTATGATCATCGGCTCGATCGAATTCGATAAAAACATCCACGAGTCATGGCTGTTCAAGTTTAGTCAACAAAGCACAACACCCAATTGTTGCAACAGTGCAGCAGGCATGTTGTAATTAATCATAATAATTGTTGTGTGATTTTCAAACATGAGCATGCGGAAATGGCGCAGGAGCGAAAAGAAAGGGGAAAAGAAAAAGCGCGTTTGAACAACGTTAGAAAGGACGCGTGCAGATATCGTTCACATTTTGCTCTTACATTTTCGATGTGTGTTTGGCCGTTTTGCTTTCATTTGAACGCCGAGCGCAATTCATTAGACTTCATGCGCTTGCCGATTGTAAATTTAATTCGTCTAATTAACGGCAATTATGCCACAATTAAAAACACCGATGCAAGTGACTGGAAGAGAGGCATGAAAGTGTGCACGACTGCGTTGAATTAGATATTTTGTGTGCGCTGCCTCGTTCTTGAAGGTGATGATAGAAAAATGGTGACAAAGTCATTAAAAGTTGCCATGGCTTTCTTTCTTTACAACTCGGTGATCTTCAGGCTTGTGTGCTTCATTTAAATGCCATAATCTAACACACATTTGATATTAGATAACGTATGAAGCGTTGATTTAAATAAACGATAAACTTATGAATCGCATACTTTCCAAATACCAAGAAGCATGTCACATAATCAACGTTATGAGCGTATGAAGAAGCGCGCGAATTAGCAAATCGACAAACAAGTTTCGTGTTATATCATCATCAGTGGCTTACGCATCTTTTCACACTTCACGCATGCAAATCAACAATTTGCTCAAGGAGGCGGCTAAAGAGGAATAAGTTATCAAAGTGTTTCCTTTATGCAGAAGCGTTATGTGATTTGAGTTATATCGATTACGTTATGACACGGATGACGAGCAATGAAAGTGAAATGATGATGCATCTCTTTGCAGCCGGTGAAAATACACGTGTGATATAAGCCGACAAATTTAATAAAAAACAACGGCTATGGTTATGTAAACAGAAGTTTCAGTAGTTGGAAAAGCAAGAAGAAGAAGTTTTATACAACTTCTGAGAACATCAATGGGAAGAAGTCCGAAAGTGACACTGACATTGATTAAAGGCAATCAAAGTTACCTAACTGAGTTGAAATATGGATTTTTACGAGATGAGAGTAAGAACAAACTTTCCCTTTCTAAGTTTGCTCTCCCGCCGAGCTAAATGGTGGAAAGTTTAGAAAAAACTTATGCGAAAAAATCAGATATATTGGAGAAGAAAGCGTTATGAAATAGAATTGAACACCTCGAGCAACAAGTTAAAAGCCACTTGGAATTAATGCACTGGTTTGTTGTGTCAAAACTTTTTGTAAGTACATTGAGAGTAATATTTACCTAGAACTAAGAGAAGTCCAAGCAGGCACAATTCACTTTGATACATTTTACAATAAGATTAATTAAGCTACGGTTGTTCTAAACTCGGTTTTAAGTGCAAGACTTTAAAAAGCAACTTGCAAGAGTCGACTTGCTGTGCTGTACTTTATACGTTTTGATTTCGCAGGCGAGCTCTTGGTGCGGTGGTAAAACGTGAACTGGCCGAAGGAAAGCGTGCCGGCGCACTTTTGACGCGAATGGCGTCCATGGTACCGGCCCGAGTGGGTACCAACGCAAGAAATGGAGGTGAGGGCGAGACAATTGGTGTCCTCATCGCTCCACAGCTCCTTTCAACGCCACTACAATGCGTGCGTTTGTCATCACGATTGGAATTTCGCTGAACATCCCATGAAGATGATGTAAAACACACAACTTGGATCTAATGAATGGCGAGAATTACACTTGTTTAATGAGGTTTTTCATTGAAAGACGTCTTCCGTAAGTTGTCATATGAATTCAAGGATCTTATTCCAATTTAAAGCTGTAATTTCTAGAATTGGACGAAGAGGTTAATCACCCTGTGATGGCTTGAGCAAGAGCACAGTCAAAATAAATATTGAGCAATGAAAGGATGAAAGAAAGTCGACACATAATTGATATATAAACCGCGAACAATGGCAACGAGTCTTGCAGTGCGTGCGCGCAAAAAGAAACAACCAAATATGGTATTAGTGCAAAAACAAGTTCAAGTGCATGCCGCCTTGAAAAAGCCGTGACGAATTTACCAAATCACTGATGCATTGCAATAAACATACATAATGATTCCGAAAGGCTCACAAGTATAAATGTCAAACCAACAAGCACGCGCGCTGAATTTCAACTTGCGTTTGCAATTTGCCATTTTGACAATACTGTGCTGATTTCTAATTCAGTACGGTTACGCATTTTCAATTTGTTCAGCGCATGCTGGAGTCGACAGAAGAATATGAAAGATGATGGCAACGCTGGTCGAACAATGATTTACTTAGTTTGATAGCAGAAGCATAATTTCTAAAGAAAGTTTTGCCCGTTTAGTACAACAATATTAGCGTTTTTATCGAGGTGTATGGGTATCTCATCAAGGAATCATATTGTACTTTCAACATCTGCATTCGTTTCTAATTAGATTTCATGCTTTATGAATTCGATTGGAATTTATATTTAATAATTTCCAGCAATTAAGTGTAATTCCTGATGGTGCTAAATTGCTTGGCAATTGCGTTCACGAAAACTCAATTACAACCGTTTTGGGAAATGTACAATTTCTATATGGTTTAGAACGCATTCCATGCATACTTGCATTGTTAATGGTTAATGGTTAATGTTAATTAAATCGTTTATTCGTAATTACTTCAATGTAGTTAATGCAGTTTAGCATGAAGCATTTTTACTTTCATACATAATTTCACCTTTATGCGAGCTTTGGCAATATGGTTCTTATTATATAAACATGCAAATATGTTGGATTAATTATTGATTTACTTGCACTTTCATGAGCATAAAAGTTAGCGTTTGCAACGACTTGCGCATCGATAAATTAAGAAGAAGCAAAAAAAGAAGAGGGAATTATGCATTAGAAACCATTTCAAGGTTTTCGTCATTTTTGCGCGGTTGGTTTTTTGTGCGTTTCTCGTGAAATGTTCGTGTGCGATGGGAACGTTCTTTTTCTAGATTGTGGAATTTCGTGTTTTTTTGTCGAGGCAGCTGAACAAAGCATCCAAAATACAATCACGTTTCGCAACGCAACAAAGCGCATTTGTTGCTGCAAGTGCGCATTAATTAATTAAGAACTCGCACGTGATGTCGCATCTAATAGGTAGATAGTGTATGGAGTCTTCGTCGCCAACGAGCTGATTGTTGGCAGCGATTGCAAGGCGAATTCGTCATGGGAAGTTGGCTCTTGAAATGCCGCCTTCCAGCTGAAATCTTGAATTCCATCGTGAGTGCAAATATGCTTTCTATACATTGTGCGCTGACAGTGCAAAAAGCTGATAAATAATGCATATAAAGAATGAATGACAAATGGAAAAGAGTTGTGACCAGAAAAAGGTATTGAAGCTCTGCGTTGTTGCATTGAAGAAATTAAATTTTTTGCGCGTTTTCAAGGTTTTTTTAAGTGGTATTATTGATTTGCATGAGGAAGTGTAGAATAATCAAAATATAAATAAATACATACATACAACCCAACAATTAATGCGAGGCAGCCACCAGGCAAAATCATTGAAGCCGGTATTTACCTACTTACTATATTTACACTAATTCTGAATTTATATTTATTCCATCAATTTATGTGTTGTTATTATCATTACTTGTATCACGGCAATAAACGCTTGTGGTCTGGTTATTAGGGCCCTTATATATTCCCGCGGTATCACTTTATTTAAGGTAGGTTGGCTTAACTTGACTTGTAAGTTAAAGGCGCGCAATCAAAGGAAACTAAAGTATTTGAAAACTACGTAGAGTAGATATATTATCAATTGCCTTCTAGGACTTTGCAGTATAGGACGTGTAGGGTAATTCACCCCATATTTCACCCCACCCGACCCGGATCTGCTTGTTTTGTCGCCCAGATGTGTGCATTTCTGCATACATCACATACTTATTTATTAAATTATTTTTAAATTCGGCGTATAAGGGTAAATAAAATTCGCGTACAGCGATATTATTTCATAGCGCAGTGCTAGAACCTTGAGCTGTCGGTCTGGATAACTCGGCTTCGCATCAGGTGAAAGCAAGTTTCAGAATGCATTTTATGTTTGAACAAATAAAAATTATTCTATATGGACAACATCGAATTTTGCTGGAAAAGTACGGTTGGTTTATGGCTTGGCGGAATAATCATTATTGTGATCTGAGAGTCTCGAGTTCAATCCCCGGGTGAAGCAAATTCTTATTTAACCCTCCAATTTTCCTGTACGCTCAGGGGGCATTAATGAACTTCGCCGTATATCTATTTGCGCCCCTGTAGGGGGCCCTGGTAACGTATAAAGGTCCTATTTCTATATTTTCAAACCCGTACGAGTTAAGATTGTTTTTGGACAGCCCACCCCAAGCTTTGCAAATCGACAAATCGACCAGCTTGAATCAAGTCCAACCTGCGACGGCGTCCCCATTCCCGATTTTTGTTACCAACACACCGCGGCTTGAGACGTCATTTCAGACGTATTCCACCACTATCGGAGAGGGAGTTATTAATGAGAAGTAGGAATATTTTTATTAAAATCTTTGGATCCGGGCATTCGAACCCAGAACTGTACGGTTACTGAATAAGTTTTTCACGCCACTAACTGTTTGCTACGGACTACGGAAAAAATTAAATGTGATGTGTTTTCTCAGATATATAAAGTTGACTTCTTTTCCCATCAGAATCAGCAATCTCTCTGGTAGTTTAAGATATTTAATCATTTATTCTTAATCAAATTGTTAAGTTTCTTAATATCTACTTCTAGTCTAACCCTTTACACTCCGCGCGTTTTTCGAGCAAGTCGACTCTACAGT